>JAMXDD010000006.1:19846128-19917836 GCA_024733475.1 Syzygium grande | reverse complement strand
TGAAGGAGTGAGGGTCTGTTGAAATTGGGTGCACTTGCAGTTGACGATCCGCGCAATGTAAAGGCACGGCTCAAGGTCTGGGCGCAAGCAGTGGCGCTCGCGTCCACGTCTCTACATAGAAACTGAGTTTTTTGTTTTCTTTTGGCTAATCTTTTTATTATAATTTTCTGTTTCCGGTTTGAAATTCTGCTTCGCTTTTCAAATTTTTCGGTGCTTTTTCTTTTAAAATTTTTTTGGGGTCTAAGGAGAGGGAGAGGGGAAAATTGTCAAAAAAATCCTAAATCTACTGTACGGTGGCCAGTTCAATCCTAAACCTTTTAAGTTTGCCAATTCAGTCCTAAACCTTTTTAATTCTTGCCAATTCAGTCCTTTTGGCAAATCTTGGCGGGCTGGCGCTGATGTGACCGCCGATTGGCACCGGCCGTCCTGCTAGCGCTGACGTGGTAATTTTTTATTATTTTTTTCTTTTGTTCTTTTTTTTTTTTTGTGCTTTCTACCCTTTGGCCGGTCCGACGGCCGGCAAGAGGAGAAGGCCGATGAGATCAACCTCGTCGGCCACCGGCGAGGGTGAGCTTCGCCGGCCCCTGGCTGGGCGAGGTGAGGTCGACCATGCCTCTGCTGGGCAAGGCGAGGTTGAGCCTCGCCGTCGCGATCCAAGCGATGGCGAGGCTCGACCTCGCCTCCGCTGGGCGAGGCGAGGTTGGCCTCGCCTTGCCGTTGCGACCCAGGTGACCGCGAGGCGAGGCTGACCTCACCTCTACTGGGTGACGACGAGGCTAGCGAGGCGAGGTTGAGCCTCGTCGTCACCTGGGTTGCACAGCAAGGCTCGACCTCGCCTCACCTAGCCAGGGGCCGGCGAGGCTTGCCCTCGCCGACCCTCTCCTTTGGTAGGCCGCCGATCGCTAGACCGGCCAGAGGGTAGAAAGTAGGAAAAAAAAAGAAAAAAATAATAAAAAAAATTGCCACGTTAGCGTTGGCTGGACAGCCGGCGCCGGCTAGCCAAAATTAGCCAGAAGGACTAAATTGGTAAGAATTAAAAAGGTTTAGGACTGAATTGGCAAACTTAAAAGGTTTAGGACTGAATTAGCCGCCGTACAATAGGTTTAGGACTTTTTTTGACAATTTTCCCAAAGGGAGAGGGTTCTTCAATCTCTACTCTTGAAACAGGAAGAGCATCTTTCACTTTTTAGGGATCGAATTCTTCAGAGCTTGGCGTTGTTTTTTCAGCAGTCCTTGGATTGGGTTCGGGCACTGGTGTGTGGTTTTCAGGGGTCTTTGGTGATCCTATCCTTGATTATTACTCATCATCGGCTGTGAATCCAATAAGAATTCGTGCAGGGAAAGAACGATCTCTGGGGTCTTGGTCATAGACTGGTGTGATTCGATTGATCATTGGGACCCAAAAAACATGGCCTCTCATTGCGTTTCGCCTACCCTATTTTGTTTGGTATTTTGACTGGATTGGGACAGGGTGAAGGGATTCTGTCCATCATGTGAACACTTCATCAACCGAAAGATTCTTGGTATCGTTTTCTTTTTCCAGAGTCCCTAGAGAATCAGAAACTTGTCAGGGTGTGCAACGTGGGGAAATCTAATACGATGGAACTTAGAAGAAGAGACAACACACAGACAGTCGCGACTCTCGATTTGGTCTCGGGATGCCACAGCACTAACCAATTTCTGAAAATCTAAAAGAAGAATATGGGGAAGATTCTTTTTTTTTTTATGCGTTGTTGAGTGACTTGTGAGGCTAAGAAGTTAAGATGACAACCTAAAATGATACCAATTGATGAATAAGATAAGCATGTAGATGATATTCCTAGAATACCGAATCATACCAACTTATGGAATTCTATCCTCGGAAGAGCCATTGAAACAAGATATGGGCATTTGTAATAGTAAAAGCGAACTCTACCTGTCCCAAAAACTTCTTTTATCAATGATGATCTGTCGTGTGTTTGGAGATATGCATGGACATACTATTTGTAATTTAGCACAAATGCGGACCAATCTCTGCCCTAACAAAACTTTTGCAGCTCCCTTTTGAGTCAGATAAGCTTCCATTAGCTCTAGGATCTCTCAAAATCCTTGGGTTGGGGACGCGTTGTTTTGTGTATATTGTCCGAGTGTGCAAAGAAATCAAATTTGTCCACATGTTTCATCTCGATTGCGAAATGAGTTCCAATGGTAGATGCCGTGATGCATGAACCCTCCACCCCTCCAAGGTCGGGACTTGGAATCCGCCGGATGATCTAGCGAGAAAACTAATCATAATCCACGCATAAATATGTATCTAAGGTCTTGCCACTCCTCAAGAATCGCATGAGCAGATGGAATGTGAATCGAAGTCCTCTGTTCAGATCCTCGAAAAGGCTGTTTCATGGAAGACCAGGCAAAACAAGCATAAACATTATCTTAGAAGAAATAAATCTTGAGTAAAGGATCTATCAAGTTCTACACACAAAGATGGAAATCCCACGTCACTTTATCTTGAGTTCTATCAAGTTCAACAATAACAATTCAGAGAACTCGCAAAGGATTGCGAATATGTTTAATTCCAGCAAAAATGCCTTTCTGTCCCGTCCTCCTCAGTAATTCCTTCTATGTTTCTGACATATATAATGATGTTGCTCTACCAATTCAGCAGGAACACCTTATTTTACAAAACCAATCTTACAGCGTTCAAAATTTGCCAAAAGGGAGAATCAGTCAGATAGAGCCCTCATAAAGGTTAGTGAGTAAAGACCATTGTGACAGGTCTTATCACAAAGAATAGAGGGGCTGATGATGGCGTTGAAGATGGAGGTGATGTAAAGCGAAGGAGGAGACGTGAGGAAGATAAAGAAAGAAAAAAGAAGAAACAAAGAAAAAAAATCCAAAAGAAAGAGAGAAATAAAGGAAGAAAAAGAAAAAAAAAGACAATGTTCATAGACAAAAATGCCGCTGGCTATGAATAAGATTGGAAGTTGAGATCATCGTTTGAGACTAAGTTAGTCATTGCAGGTCTTTATTAAGACAGTATCCACTTGAGTTCTTTTTTGAAAAAAGGGCTTCCCTTCGGGTCTTTATTTGGGATTTTCTCTAAAATTATTCCTATGTCCTGCCCTTGCTACTAATTTGACTGCCCACCTACCACCCGTGTGCTACCTTCGGCCTCGCGCCACTTTCAGCCGCCGTCCTCCGCCACATGCCAGCTGGCCGCCGGCATCGCCACTCGCTTGCTGTCCACCCACCTCCAGCCATCTTCTACTGGCTGCCCGCCAGTCGCCCGGAAAGGAGAAATTCTATATTGTTATCAAACGAATTTCTATTTTGAAAACAGAAATTTTGTACCGTTATCACAAACATATTTTTGCTTAGAAACTCGTCCAAGAAATGGAAATTAAAAAAATCCATTTCTGGCCAAAAATTGATTTCTAAAACAAAATAATTTTCATTCGCGCTCTTAACTGCGACAAAAGAAAACGCAAGCATTCATAAGAGCAGCAGCAATACAAGAGATGGTATAAGGTATTCACCAACCAACCTATCTACCATAGCTAAACTTCAGCAAATTCAATGGCCACTGCATTGCTAAGAACAGACTTCCTCACCACCATTTTTCACCTATTCTGAGGTTAGCACAATAGTTGCATAATCTGCATTAGTTTCCAAACTTCTGATGGAATACCCGACTCTATTCACAAGACAGCACGCGTTAACACTTTTCTTGTGCCGCAAAAGCTCATTTCATATATGAAAACCTGACATTTGAAGAACCACCCAAAACAAGTATCACAGGACATGCGTCGTTCCAAAACTCACAATTGGAAAGTTGAGAGAGAAAACTTGAGATTGAAACATGACCTCACTACAGTCCAACTTAAACAACCCAGTACGCCTAAAGCATATGACATCACCTCATTTATAAAAGAGTTCTCAGCAACAGTTCTGTAAAAAAAAAACACAGCAATCGTGTCAAACAAAAATCTGAGCGAACCAGAAATTGTGAGCAAGACCAATAAACCCTGCACACACTTACATCCATAATTTACCAGCATATCCAATTGGTGATCGCAGCATACAGATAAGAATGAAGAGAAACAAGCCATAACTAAAGAGCTTCCCAGAATCAATTAAAAACAGCTACAATGGAAGACAGCAACAATTATTGATCTCTCCAAAACTACAACAGACCCCCACAGAAGTGTTCCAAAGAAAGAAAAGCTCATCCAATGGAATTATGCTTATGCAGCTAGAAAGAACCATCGTGGATCGAGAAAACTCCACATAAAAAATGATGTCTAATGCAAAGGAAACAGAATGAGGCACTGATCATCTCACCTTAACTGGGAAATAACAGAACAGGAGAATAAATTTCACTCCAACTAATAGCTGCCTAGAATCCAATAGGCGGTAGCTTATCCAATTTCAAACAGCTTAGCCCCATAGAAGAATCGCAAATAAGGTTTACCACTTCTTAAATCCAGCAAAATGGACACGTGAAAGAATTAGAACTAGAGAATAAGCATCTCCCAGCTAACCAAACATAGAAATACCAGGGAGTGCCCAGAAGATTTCAAAATGTCAATTTCATTGCCCCACCTGAAGACGATCAGAGACTAGTTCATCAACTCAGCCAAACAAGAAGCAAAATAGGCCATTAGTCCTCCAAGAAACGCCTTATTTTATGTAACTAACTGACCACTTTCTATTCATCATCCTTAGACAGCATCCTTAGATGAAGATATCGTTCCAAGAGGAAAGAAGCCACTGTTAATTGAATCAAATAGCTAAATCCAGAATCAGCTAGTAAAACATTTAAATCGATCAATTGATGAATCAATAAACGATCAAACGAGGGTAAACCCTAGGAATGCTCATAAACATGGTAGAGTCCAAGAGAGGCGGTCCAAAAGCTTTTGAAAACTCTGTCCAGCAAATATAAAAGAAATTGGATTTCTGCAACCAGAGACGCATGCACAACCAGAGACACAGGACAAGACTGAAAGATGAGGACACAAGGAGACACCAGCTCTAGAATTTCAGTACTTCTGAAGCAAAGTCTGGATTAAATTGTGCGATCTGTTGATGCATACCCGTTCCGTCGAAAGAATTCCACATTGACCTGGACCAGGTAAGGTATTGCATCGACCAAACTCTGATCTGTGAGGGAACAAGAACTAGGCATAGACCGTTCCACCTTAACAGGAAAATAACAGAAATTGGGAACAAATTTCAATCAAGAAGTGGCAGCTTATTATCCTATTTCCAGCAATCTTCAACCCATCCCCGAGAATAACACAATTGATCACGACTTCTCAAGTCTGTGAAACTCCAATCTGTAAAAGAATCAGAACTAGACTGTAATCACGTTGCCACTCCCAAAGACAAAAAACACTGGAGGACAAAATTCAAACCGTCATCTTCCCAGAAGATTATCACATTTCAGTCATCGCCCAGACCTGAAAATGTTATTGAAGACTAGTAGTTCATATCTGAACCAAAAAAGACTGCACAACGGATTGTCGATCCTCCAAAAAGCCTTATTTTATGCAACCACTGACCAGTATTATCGCATTTTTTGTCCTTCGACGACATCTGCAAACAAAAAGAACGAACCAAGAGGAAATAAGCCACAGCCAATTCACCGAATAACAAATTCCAGAGTAAGCTGGTAGAACAAGTGAACGCGATTGGCCGAGGAATCAATAAATGATCAAAGGAGGAGGAGCATTAAGCAAACAAGTCCCCAACCACGACAATGGAAAAGAGAACATGCAAAATTTTTGGAATCTCCGCAACAGAAGAAATTAGGTTTCTGCAACTACCCGGATGCTTAAAAAATCATACCAAGAGAACAATAGCCTAATCGACAATCAATTTAAGAAGTAGAAACAAAAGTAGGGTCAAGAACACAACTCTTCTACGAAGACGATCTCTCAGAGGTCGTCATGCAAAGAGAGAGCGAGCGAACGAATGGAATAGAGAGAGAGAGAGAGAGAGGGGAATGCATCCAATGATGACCAGCTCGCTAATCCACAGGACAGCAGTGCAACCAGAGAAGCCTCACTAAGAGCACAAGAATCAACACACAACAAAGGAGAAAAAGCCAAAGGTGAGACAAGGACGATGTTGAATAGGACAAGAAGCAAGTGATCTCTCAAGCATTAATCCGATGCATTAAGACTATTCTCCAAAAGCATAAACGCTCAGTAATATCACATAATCTTCCGAAACAGGCAACCTAGAAAACTAAATAGGCAACCAAAATTAATCCGGAAAAACCCACAAAACCATAAACCAGAAGAGACTTTCTAAATGTCCTTTTCTATAGTTCATCAAACCAGAACGGAGATAGAGAAAGGCATAGAGCAAGGGCACAGGAAGACAAAAAGGATGACGAAAGAGATGACGAAAAAAAAAAGATTTAAAGAATTTGATCATACAGAAGGCTTAAGATGGAATTGATAGTTATGTCATAAACGGATTCATACAAGCTTTACGTCACCAAGTTGAAACTTTGAATAAGGCCTCGTCAGCTACAGTGGACCTCAAAAGCTTTGCCAAACTCATAAACAAGGGAAGGGAGCAACAATCATCGATCTTCCAAAAAAGGATAAGATACTCACATGTAAGTGCCAAAGAATAAAGCTAATGCTTATGCAGCTAGAAAGAACCATCACAGGTCGAAGAAACTCCACATCAAACTTGATGAGGTAAAAGTACTACATTAACTATAACTCACGAAAGAAAAAGAACTCTCAATATCTGGAAAACAACAGAACAAGACAACAAACTTCATTAAAACTAATGGCTGTCTAGAATCTAAGAAGCGGTAGCTTATCCAAATTTGAAAGAACTCAGCCCCACAAAAAAAAAAAAGTAAATTGAAGAAAAAATTTCAATCAAAACCAGTAAGTGTCCAGTGTTAGAATAATATAAAATTAATTATTGAATATCTGAGCATGTTGGTTTCCGAGCTACGGATTTAGTTGTTGGTATTGTTAAAGGATTACCTTGATTTATGGTGGGCGTCAGAGGAGGAATGACATCGAATCGGCGAAGCACGATTCATGGTGGGCGCTGAAGAAGAATGAAGAGGAGGAGAAAGAAGATGCAAGCATTTAATGAAGCGGAGCACCTTCTACAACAAGAAGTCAAAGAAGGCTAGGAGAACTAGCTCCACGCCGGTCTTCAAGCATTTATTGTGTGTATTTTCTTTTTGACTTTGTTTGTGTGCTTTGTGGACTTCCGTGTTTTTCGCATTTAATGTTGTCAGAGCAAATGTCTAAGTTATGTACACGTCCAACCGCTACATGAGGTGGTGAATTTCAGATTGTTGTTGCATCCGAAGGAAAAGCATTTGCGGTTCAATAAGTTCTCCATTCTCCGGTCTTTATTTGTGCGCCTGTTCAAAACTTTCAAAATTATCATTATTCCTTTTTGGTTTCAATATTTGATATTAGAGCTAAAAACGGTATTAAATAGTTCCATTCAATTGTAACTTCCAAAAATGAATAGAAAGAGTTTTAACAACTGGTCTGTCCAAATGAAGGTTCTCTTCAAATCGTAAGATTTATGAAATCTAGTGAAAAATGGCTACACCGAAGTAGCCAATACTAAAGCATTCGAGGCTTTAAGAAAAGAGGTAAAAGATTCTTTGGTGGAGTCACGGAAGAAAGATCAGAAAGCACTATATTCGATCTTTCAAGCTGTGGAGGAAACGATATTTGAAGAAATATCGAGTGTAGAGACCACAAAAGTAGCGTGGGATATTTTGCAAAAATCCTACAAAGGCGATAATCATGTCCGATGGGTGTGACTTCAAACACTTCGAGGTGATTTTGAGTCTTTACGCATGAATGACTCCGAATCAATCTTAGCATATATTTAATCGTGTGCAAACCATCATTAACCAATTGAAGGTTAATGGTGAAGAACTCCAAGATGTTCGAGTTGTAGAAAAAATCTTGAGGTCTTTGACTGAAAGATTTGATTACGTCGTAGTAGCGATAGAGGAAGGGCGAGATGTGTCAACTCTAACGTTAGAGTGGTCGATGGGTTCATTGTGCTCACATGAGCAAAGAATGAATCAAAAGTCTATCGATTCAAATGCCGAGCAAGCATTGCAAAGTTGGTTCGTTCCATCGAGTCAAGAAGGCTATCAAGGTAGTTGAGGTCGTGGAGGAGGTTGAGGTAAAGGTGGAAATCCAAATTTCACCTGAAAATTTAAGCCACTTGATAAATCAAAAGTCAAGTGTTTAACATGCAATAAATTCGGACATTACAAATCCGAATGCCGGGCAAAGGCGACATACGAACAGGTGGAACATGCACATGCCATCGGTGCTAAAGAACACATGCTACTAGCATGTAAGAAGGATGACTCGAGTATTGAAGACACCAACACATGGTACTTGGATGCTGGTTGCAGCAATCATATGACTGGCCAGAAGGAGTTATTCTAGTAGTTGGAAGAGACAAGTCAAGGTGAAATCAACTTCGGGGATAAATCAAAAGTTCCCGTGATGGGCAAAGGTAACATCAATATCAAGTCAAAAGATGGTACTAATGTTACTATTGCGGATGTTTACTTTGTGCTAGGACTTTTTTGGAATTTGTTAAGTGTTAGGCAACTTTTGGAAAAAGGCTACAAGGTTCATATTGAAAATGGAGTTTGCACCATCAGAAGTGTCAATGACAAGTTGATCACGAAGGTGCAAATGACAAAGAACTGGATGTTTCCCCGGACTCTTCATACAATGAATCTCTTAAGTTTTCAAGCGATGATGAACGATAGCAACTGGTTGTGGCATCTTCAATTCGAGCATCTAAATTTTTGTGGACTAAAATTACTTGTCCAAAAAAAGATGGTGACCGGCTTGCCTTTGATTGATTGTCCAAATCGCCCATACGAAGGATGTCTTGTTGGAAAACAACATCAACAATTTTTTCCAGTTGGAAAATCCAAAAGAGCAAAACAACCATTAGAGTTGGTGCATACTGACATATGTGGCCCTATAGAGGTTGAATCATTCGGACAAAAAAGGTACATGTTAGTTTTTGTGGATGATTTTAGCATAAAAACTTGGGTATATTTCTTGAGAGAAAAATCTGAAGCTTTTGGCAAGTTTAAATAATTTAAAGTCTATGTTGAAAAACATAGTAACTTTATTTTGAAAATGTTGAGATCAGATAGAAACGGAGAATTTACCTCAAATGAATTTGGCTAATATAGTAAAATTCATGGAGTAAAATGTTAATTGATTGCCAGCTATACTCCTTAGCAAAATAGTATAGCAGAAAGAAAAAATAGAACAATTTTTGAAATGGTAAGAAGTATGCTAAAAACTAAAAATTTACCCAAGAAGTTTTGGGCAAAAGCAGTTGCGTATACTGTATTTGTGCTAAACAGATGTTCGACAAAGAGTGTTCTTGGAAGAACCCCAAAAGAGGCTTGCAGCAGCAACAAGCCAGATGCTTCGTTCCTACGAGTATTTGGGTGCGTAGCATATCCCCATATACCCGAAGAATGGAGGAAGAAGTTGGATGACAAAAGCGAAAAGTGCATCTTCATTGACTACAATGACACAATTAAAGGTTATAAACTGTATAGCCCACTCACTAAAATAGTGATCATTAGCAGGGATGTCTAGTTTTTAGAAGATAAACCTTAGGACCGGAACCAAAAGAGTGACCAGAAAAGCATTGCCATCGAAGATGAACCATTGGAGGGAGATGTAGAAAAACCTCTATCATCTTCAATTGGTGGTACTTCTTCTCCATCATCTTTGATTGGTGGCGCATTTTCTTCACCAACAGCAGCTTCAAAACCACCATTACATTGTTCATAGCCACTGCGAGAGACTCCAGCAAAATTCAGGGATTATGTGGTTACAAAAAACAATGATAGTGGTAGTAACAAAATCACTAATGAAACTGTGGTAAACTTTTGTTTGTTTGCTGAATGTGACCTTGTATCCTATGATGAAGTAGCTATAGATGAGAAGTTGATCCAAGCAATGGATGAAGAAATCTATTCCATTGAGAAGAATGACACATGGGTGCTTATTTTTTTACCACCCAATAAGAAGCCTAGTGGTGTTAAGTGAGTGTATAAGACGAAGTACAAACCCGACGGTCAGGTGGACTATTACAAAGCTAGATTGGTTGTAAAGGGCTACAAGCAAAAGCCAGGTATTGATTATTTTGAAGCATTTGCACCAGTGGCCCGAATGGATACCATTCGGATGATCTTAGCAGTTGCAACTCAAAACCGTTGGAGGATCCATCAAATGGATGTGAAATCGGCATTTTTTAATGGTATCCTTGAAGAAGAAGTCTATGTAGAGCAACCATAGGGTTATAAGAAGAAAATGCATGAAAATCAAGTTTGCAAGTTGAAAAAGGCATTGTATGGGATAAAACAGGCACCTCGTGCTTGATACATGCGAATTGACACGTACCTGTTAGAGCATGATTTTCAAAAGTGCTCATATGAGCATACACTGTATATCAAGTCAAATACTAATGGTGACATAATAATTATATGTCTGTATGTTGATGACTTGATATTTACAAGAAGCTGTGAAAAGATGTTTACTGAATTCAGGGAGGCCATGACTAGATAACTTGAGATGACAGATTTGGGATTGAAGTCCTATTTTATGGGTCTTGAAGTGAAACAGGCAAATGATTGCATATTTATTTCATAGCAGAAATTTGCTAATGATATTTTGAAGTGATTGAAAATGGAATCGCTCAAATCAATTTGGACTCCCCGTGGTAGAATGGTTGGAGCAGAAGAAAGAAGGAACTGGTGAACTAGTAAATCTCACTTATTTCAAAAGCATTGTTGGCAGTTTGAGATATTTGGCCTCTACTGGGCCAGATATTACCTACAAAGTGGGAATTATCAGTAGGTTTCATGGAAAAATAGTACTGATCACATTTGCAACCATTGAAAGCGAATTCGTTCGAAAAATTAAATGAGATGCTTGGTGCTGTTGAATTCAAAAATCAATTTTAATGGAGATTATTGGAATAATATAAAATTAATTATTAAATATCTGAGCATGTTGGTTTCTGAGCTACGGATTTGATTGTTGGTATTCTTCGAGGATTACCTTGATTTATGGTGGGCGTTAGAGGAGGAATGAAATCGAATCGGCGAGGCACGACTCACGGTAGGCGCTGAAGAAGAATGAAGAGAAGAGGACAAAGACGATGCAAGCATTTAATGAAGAAGAGCATCGTCTACAGCAAGAAGTCAAAGAAGGCTAGGAGAACTCATTCCACGCCGGTCTTCGAGCATTTATTATGCGTATTTTATTTTTGACTTTGTTTGTGTGCTTTGTGGATTTCCTTGTTTTTCCCATTTAATGTTGTCAGAGCAAATGTCTAAGTTATGTACACGTCCAGCCGCTATAAGAGGTTGTGAACTTCATATTGTAGTTGCATCCGAAGACAAAGCATTTTGCGATTCAACAAATTCTTCATCCTCCGGTCTTTATTTGTGCGCCTGTTCAAAACTTCCAAAGTTATCATTATTCCTTTTTGGTTCCAACACCCAGAAGGCTTCAGTCTCATCGTCCCCCGGAAAATGACCGAAGACTAGTTCATCGACTTAACCAAACAAGAACTGCAACATAGGCCATTAGTCCTTCAAAACAATGTGTTATTTCATGTAACCAATTGACCAGTTTCATCTTATTAATCATGTCCTTAGACAGCATCCTCAGATGAAGAGATCGCTCCAAGAGGAAAGAAGCCACTGTCAATCACTGAATTGCGAAATCCAAAATCAGCTAGCTAGTAAAACAATTAAACCCATCATCAATTGATGAATCAATAAACGATCAACGGAGCGTAAAATCCAATGATGCCCATAACCATGGCAAAGTCCAAGAGAGGCGATTCGAAACCTTCAAAAAATTTGTTCAGCATTCAGAGTAGATAAGTTTCTGCAACCAGACATAGTCTTTCGAAGATCATAGACACTCCACATCGGCCTTCACGTGGTAAAGTATCACATCGACCGAAACCCTGACCTGCGAGGAACAGAGAACTAAGCACTGATCGTTTCACCGTAACCGGAAAATAACAGAACTGGAGAACAAATATTCAATCAAGAAACGGCAGCTTATCCAATTTCAAACAATCATCAACTCAGCCCCAGAGAAAACCGCAATAGATCACCACTTCTCAAGTCCGGCGAAACTGCAATTTGTAAAAGAATTAGAGAATTGGTCTGTATGATGTCGTCACTCCCCAAAGATTTCGTAAAGCTTAAGAACAAATTTCAATCGAAACTAGCAGGAGCCCAGATGGTTATCGAATTTCAGTCCATCGATCATGTTAACCAAGAAGGACTGCAAAACCAGTCGTCGGTCCTCCAAAAAGAAGCCCAAAATTGCCTATATCGATGCAACAAACCGACCGGCAGCGTCATAGTATTCATCCTCCTTCGAAGATCAAAACAAGCCACTGCCAAATTCACCGAGAATGACAAAATCCAGAGTAAGCTGGTATAGAACGGATAAACGCAAAAGATCCGAACGGTGGATGAATCATTGAACCAATCAAAGGAGAAGCGTGAACCAAACGACTCCCATGAAACCACGGCAAAGTCGCGAAGAGACTGGCGCGAAACCTTCAGAAATCTCCGCCGGCAGAAGGAAACCGAGTTTCTGCAAAGCCCAGATGCTTCAAGAAATCAGACCCCAGTAAACAGTTCTCCCATCAAATAACAACAACAACAATAAAAGGAAGGACGAGCGAGCTGAATCGGTATCGACATCTCCTCTGAAAGAATGAGAAGGCGAAGGAGAGACGGGTATTTATAGGAAGCAGACAACGATCATCCGAAGCAGAGTCAGGTTCGGAAATTAGGTTCGGATGACGGCGTGATCACCATCATCTGTTTGACACGAGTCAAAATTAGGATTGGGACGCGTTGCATGCATTTTTGACCGGATGTCCTAATCAATAATTTAAGTCTCCATTTATTTGATGGGAAATAAATATTTTTTGAAAAAATATTAAAAAAATAGTTATTGTTGTTTACAGAGTGTTACGGGTATATTAACCTTGATGGGGACAATTGCTAAGTATTGGTATTATCATTCATAATAACTTTAGGCAATTTAAATTGTTATCAGTCAATTGCTCAGAGTTGACATTCTTGTGTTACGATCTTTTTAGTGAATTAATTATCCCCAAGGGTAAATTAACAATCAAAGGGGTAATGTTATTGTTCACGTGACTACGTTTTCAACTGTACCACTCGCTTTCTTGCTCACGCTTCTTGTCCCATTTCCTCTCATGTTCCTTTCTTACACAAGAGAATCAAGTTCGATGCCACTTTTTGCTCGACTAAGGACTCAAGGACCTCACACAATCATCCGACAGAATTGAGCTCCAAGATCGCTCTTGCACACAAGTTGCTTCGCTAATCAAAGAATTCAAGGATTCAAAAGATATTTAGGGATGACTCTCCTGCACTTACATGTATTGTTGCTCTTGTTCCGAGAACATGAATGGGTAGAACTAAATACATAAATGCTAGATGCTTCCCAACACATCATATTGTATTTGATAAGGTTCATCCTCCTCCTTTGAACATACTTTGGATAATCGTAATACATGAACTGGCCACTTATTTGAAGAGAACGTACTTAGCCCATGCAGTGTACTTGTCCGTGCATGTTTAGCCCATACAGTGTACTTGTCCGTGCATGCACATCCCGTGTGCATTTCGCATCCAGCTCGTGTGCATTACACGCGCACAGCTCCAGGTTAGCTAGTGCCAAGCTCACGGCACCTAGTTGACTCAGGTCATGACGCAAATCTAAACCATGGACATTCCAAAAACATTTCAGATATTACCAAACAATTTTGAGGAGTTTTTTTTTTTTTCAATCAGGTTTTTGAGGAGTTAAGATGCTTGAACATGTCTTATTTATTTTTGCGCAATTTTATGTGCTAACTTTAGTGGTCTATCTTTGTACCCTCGACATTAGTAAGAGAAAATGTGGAAAACTCATTCATATGATGGTTAATCGGGTTCATCATCGATACTATTATAAGAAGAGCCCAAAGCATATGATCAGGTACTAGGAAACAATGTCGACTGCATAGTCCAGCAACTGCAATTGCAACTGCCGCTAGCCCATCAACATCAGATGAGATGCTGGGTAATGAAGAACACTTAGTACAGCGACATTTTCTGGCCATGTCTTGAATCACACGAGAAATGGGCCGCACCATCACAAAATTCGCCACGACGAAGAATTGGTGATTGATCCCCTATGATTTCTGTGGTTCTTCGTGCTAAAGCATGGTTTCTGCAGATTATTTCATTTTTAGGGG
Source organism: Syzygium grande (assembly GCA_024733475.1). NCBI lineage: Eukaryota > Viridiplantae > Streptophyta > Magnoliopsida > Myrtales > Myrtaceae > Syzygium > Syzygium grande. The sequence continues at coordinate 19,903,484 of JAMXDD010000006.1, read as the reverse complement.
AACATGAAATTATATCTTTTCAGAGACTATGAAGAACAGCATGATGTCTTCAAAACTTCAGCAAGATTATAAAAGAAATGGCCTTTTCTTCCAGTGAGACAACACAGAGAACATTTAAAAGAAATAATAAGGTTAGACCAGCATTTAGAAAGTCTTTGTCGCGAAACTATGTCGATCTTCGAACCATCTTGCTCAAGCCTCGGCGTAAACGTTGTAATGCATATTCAAATCACCGCAAAACAACTAAAAGAATCATTGAGCACACTTGAATACAGAAGATGCACTTCAGTTGCCAGAGCAGAGCCGACTTGACCAGTCTTTTTTCGAGACAGACGACTCTAAAATTGTATTAGCAATATTAGAATACCATGGCACTTTGGTCACTGCAAAGCAGCCTTTAAGGCATTGGCATCAGGAGCTTCTGATTTCAAACCTGATGGCTCTGATATATCAATGCTCCACAGCTGATCCTTGGCATTTCCTCATGCGACTCTCTGCTTCCTCAACCTGAAATCCGACGGAGCATTGATTTCCGATGCAATAATCTATGGATTTATAAAGCTTGTAGAAGAAACTCGCGGTCCAAACAGAAAAGAATGAAGGCAACGGATGGATGATGAACTGACGATGTTTAATGTTTATGTTGAAAAGGAAGGAAATTTACTTCTCTGTTCCAGTTGGTTATGGAAGTGATAATTACTAGGATGATAGTTTGTAGACAGGTGCCTCCGATCATTCCTGACCAAATCCCCTGCAAACGTGGAGATGAATGCGGGTTATGCGGGAAAGAATCAAAATCAAATGAATTGAAATCGGTGTATAATTTCATTTGACTCTCTTCTTGCTATCCATGAGGAGCTGTCATGTTATTAGCCACGGACCGAAGCCCGAACATTCTCTTTTTTTCGAATTAAAATCAAGAAACAGAAACGTTATAACACAGAAACTGGACAATGGCTGCCCTGTAAAAATGTGATAATTGTTTCCAGGCACCGGACAAGTCGTTCTTAGATGTCTTGCTTTGTAATATCTCCGATGACATGAAAGCTGATTTTGTTCCATCGCATCCTAGTAGTCCAATATAATTGATCAAGCACTCACCATCGTCCCCAAACCGAATGTGAAGCCGAAGAGGATGCCAGCTGCCAATCCAATGATAGAGATTATACTACGTTCGTTTTGAAATCATGACTTTTTATTGTCTTAAGGAGCCTTTTTATCTGAAGTGATTTGATGTCTTCTGGTTATTGAGAGTACTGGTGATGCAGTTCTTATTATATGAGCCACTGGTGTAGGCGATCATGTATTAAATACTCTCTCTCTCTCTCTCTCTCTCTATATTTGAACTTCAATCCTTCTGATGTTATTTTTCTGCCGCTTCCAGACTACAGTGTCGCAGAGTACCCTCTTTGACCATTTGATAAATATTTGGCAATTCAATTCATGACCAGTTCCAGGATCTTGCAACATTTACTTTTTGGTGGATTTCAAGTTTCAGTCACCACTCTACTGACAAGTATGGGGCTCTCCTCTGTTAGTGTTGATGATTGATTTACATGTTTATATCCATGTGAACTTTGAAATAATCCTTTTCTTTGCCAGACCTGTTCTCTATATTTTGTTTATTCGATTTGCAAACTGTAATATAGTGAAGTAGGCATGAGAGTAGATATATTGAGGTGACAGAGTATATATATATTTGGTCAAAGACGTAGTAAACGATTATCAACTAGATTGGGTGAATCATAATTGTTGACACCTAAATTTTGATTAACCATTTAGTAAATATTGCATAGAAAAATTAGGGATTAAATTTTAACCCCTGAACAAAAATATTAAAATTGCATAACATATAGTTTAAGTTCATGTAGGTTAGTTGCATTTCGTATCGGACCGGCGGTGACGAGAAAATTGAAAATTCATCGTGAAAACCGAGCACGAAATTCGGCTCACTCAAGGGATGGGGGCCGAAAATCACACGTCAAAAAGGCCTTGGTTGTCTTAATTTGAGCTTAAATTAGCCCATCAAGTTTAATTAAATAAAAGCCCAAATTAATTCAACCAACTTGGAATTAAATAAAAATTAAAGGATAAAGGCCTAAGCCTAAGCCCATTAGGACTAGGAAATCCGGTCAATTAACTTAGGGTTTCAATATAAATACGTGACTATACCCTTCAATGAAGGGGGGCTCTCATAATTTTCAGAGTAGAATTTTTAGAGAGAGCACGAGGAATACACACAGAGGGAGAAAAGAGGCGTCAGAAAAGAAAAAGGCGTAGGTCTTCATCATGATCATGATGTTTTTTCACGTGAGAGCATAAGAGTCAGAGAAAGCAAGAGAAAGATAAAAAGAGAGGAAAAGTCAAAGAAGAAGGGAAGGAGATGAGAGACATTGAGCGTGAGGGGAGGAGAGACGAGCGTCGCAAAACCTCACAGCTTATGCCTCACCGCCGGTCGAGCACCTTCAGTTCTCTTGCTGCTTGCTGTTGCTGCATCTTGCTGTTCATCATTTGTTGCTTGCTGTTCTGTTCTTGCTGCTGTTCCTTTATTGCTGCCGTACCATCGTTGCTACTATTTGCTTCGTTTGTCGCCGCAGTTTGCTGCCAATCATTGCCGTTCATCGTGGTAGCATACCTCCGTCCAAATCCGACACCGCGTTGCCGCTCCCGACGCACCGCCGATCCGCAATCCCGATCCGCCGCGAATTCAAATTTGGAAAGTAATCCGCAAATCAGGTAAAAATCTCTATCCGGTATATTTTCAAAATATTTAAATTCTTAGTTTGAATATTTTGAATTTTCAAAGTGAATATTGCGTGATTGATTAGATGCCTTAGGATAATATTTGTGATATCCGCAATATTTGAAACACTTAAAATTAAGAATTTTGCATAATTTAGCAACGTATCCGGGCGACTATCCGACCTTATCCCTAAGGTACGACACGCTGGCGATCACGGAAAATCATTATCTTGTCCATAATCACTTGGACACGATAATAGATTTTATTTGCTTTCAAATTTGATCAATCAACTTTCCGTCAATATCTATAACCCTATAGATATAACCGTTAGTTTGATTCCTTTTTGCCTCGTTCAAATTTGATAAGGAAAATTTTGTGGATCATGGTGGTGTTTATCTCTTATTTGATTTTGTTTCTTTAAAAGAAAAGCCAAAAGATTAGATGCAATTTGAATTAATTTATTAGAGGATAATGATGCATATTTAGGATAGGTTTAGAATAACTTGCTTTGAATAAGTCGATAGGATAACTTTTTAATTTAAATTAGGAATTAGAGTAATTTATTTCCTAGTTTAATTTAGATATTATTCTGATTTCGATGGTTCATTTTAGGGTAATTTTTAATTTCGAATTTTAACCAAAAAAATACCAAAAAAAAGTTGTTAGATTGCATGTTATTTTAGGCATTTTTTTATTCCGAATTTCATTTAAAAATACCAAAAATAAATCATTTGTCCGTCATTAGAATTAGGTCACGTCGTCGCATGACATATAGTTTGCATGTTAGGTTGCATTAATCGCATGTTAATTTTTGCACGTCATTACATATAGGTTAGCTTTCATTTAAATAAGTGAAAATCCTAAAAATATTGAGTGAACTGCTTGTTAATTAGAAATCATATTAGGATTGTTAATGTGATTTTCTAGCTAACAATGCAGATGCTTACGTTGCTCCGAGGTAAGTAATCTTCCCAATCTTGCAATTTATTTAATGTTTTGATTATTGGGTGTTACTTTGATGGTTTTTGACTCGTATGATCGCCTCACATGTTAGCGATTAGGCAATAAAATGGATCCCGACTGCATGTATAAACATTTTTTTTTTTTGAAAAGAACAGGTACCGAAAGGGCGTTAGACTAGATCTAGCGTAATCAAGTCCCCGAGCTTGGAATCTCGGTTCGTAGGAATAAAACATACCTCCCTATGTTTTATTTAGGTTTCTAATCGACCTACCACAAATAGATTAGTGGCGACTCCAAGCATGAAAATTTTTGCATGTTAAAAACTTAAATCTTAAGTTGCGAATTGGTAGGGCTTGGGAGGGCCCGAATTAAGCTTAGTCATAATAATCCATTAGCACGAGAGAAATTTTAGGTCGCGACGACTTGGCGACTCATTGGGGACTTGAGTTAAAACTCTTAGTGGACTTAGGCCAGTTTTTCTTTTCAAAAAAAAAAAAAAAATATTTTTGTTTGGCGTGAGGATCCCAGTACGTCCTTAACATTTTAGGTGTTAAATGTTTTTGCAAAATAGGAGGTATAAGGAGGCGTGATTGTTAACCCTTGTTTTGCGAGGGAGGTGTTTGGATGTATGGTTTATTTTATGCACGAGCGTTGTATGATATAACCTGCTTTGTGCATGCCTTGCATTTACACTACACCGCACACACTACCCCATTGCTTGGGACTGGGTGGCACGGGTTTAGGATGGTCTTGAGGGGTGGACACCCGACCACACCTATGTGGTATGGGTCGCCCTCCTTGGTCCCGAAAGTTTTTTTATGGTGTCATTGAGTTCCCACCACGGTTGCACCCTTTGCAATCCGGGTCGGCTCCTTGACTAAGCCGGAGTCAGGGGAACCTCGGCCTAACCACAACCATGACTGGTTTAGCCCGGTAATCCTCGCGTCTCCATTTTGCAAGCCAGAGTCTAGATAGAAATCGAACCTCACGTTTCATGCGCATGTCTATGTGATTGCCATGGTCTTACCTGGTAAAGTAAGTCTTCTGAACCTTTATCTTGCAGTTTACTTATTTTCTCATTTTTTGGGTCGGTCCATGATGGGTCTAGATCAGTTTTCAATTCGAAAGTAATAATCATTATGCCTTTGAAAAAACATGAAAAAAGAAAGAAGGCTTTTTGGAGAATTTATTTTCAATCTATGTCTTCATTTTCCTAGATGTGTCATAGGTCATTATTTTCACAAGAGGTTGTCATCGTTTTTATAACAAAAATGGAAAAAAAAACTTCAGAGAATTTGTTTTCAAATCATAGTTTCTAAGGAGTCTTAATTTTTATTTTCCTAGTTTTATGAATAGGGATTTCGATGTGTCTATTTCTGGGGTTGTGTCTAGAGTGTTATTTATATTTCTTTGCTTAGAGCCCTTTTCCATAAAGTCTCGACCATATACGAATATTTTCATGAATAAAAAAAAAGACTAGAAGCGTGTTATCGACCAACCTTGTCTTGACCATGTGCTTATTTGGTTTATTTCCTTCAAAATAGGTAATTACGGACCGATCACGATCGCCTATTAAGACGCCGCGGTCAAGAACTAGAATGGCCGATCAAAACCGACTTACGAGATCGTGTCGTTGGCATTGAGGATCAAATGAAGCAACTCATAGTCGCAATGCAACGGATGATGTCCGAGATCAAAACTCTTGGCTAACTCCTATTCTGCATCCCCTAAGGCATCAGCTCCAAAGCATAAAGGTGGAAAGAATGCCGATAGTAAGGAAGGAAGATGATAACCTTCCGATTTAGTGGATGATCCTGTCGGATTATCGTCAACAAGGACAAAACGTGAGCGGGTTAACAAACTTGAAGAAAGAGTGAAGCATTTGGAAGGTTCACATGATTCGCCCTCAATTGACTTGTCTCTGTACTCACGGATCAAAATCCGAAGAAGTTTAAGATGCGGACTTTGACAAGTACAATGGCACCTCCTGCCCAAAAAGCTCACTGCGGTTATATCACGTACAAATGACACCAGACGTTGATAATGAACTCGATGATTCATGCATTTTCAAGCAAGTCCGACGGGTCCTGCCTTGAACCGGTATCTCATGAAGAAGATAAATGGCCTCAAAACACGGAAAGAAGTTAGTGAAGCATTCCTAAAGCGATGACAGGTTCATAACGGACATCATTCCCACTCGCGATGACCTCGGCGTGCTCAGATGAAGAAGACCGAATCGTTCAAAGATTATGCTATCAGATGGAGAAATATAGCCGCTCAGGTTGTCCCGGAACCTATAGACAATGAATTGAAGAGGATGTTCATTAAAACTCTCCCGTTTGAGTACCGTAATCGGATGGTAGCCATTCCGGCCGACAACTTCAATCAACTCATCCCCATAGGTGAGCAGTTGAGATAGGGCTAAAAGATGGGTGGTTTGTGGAGCCATCTTCTTGACCAATAGATTTAGCACAAGAAAAGAGAAAGAACCAGCAGCTGGAGTGAATGTGACTTATACCCAACCAAGCCGGCGGAATGCTAACCCTATCCCAGCAATCCAGGTAGTGGAAGCTCAACAACAAAGCACGGGTCATCAACCCTTTCGGAAGAAAAACAACAAGAGGCAATTCACTCCCCTCCCGGATCGTTGTCTCAAGTATTGGCGGTCCTTCGGAAGAAAGGCTTGCTTACCACTGAGCCAAAGCGGCCCAATCCTGAGCAGTTCTATAACTATGATCCGTCTAAAAAATGCGATTATCATATGGGCGAGGTGGGACACTCAACCGACGATTGTTTTACCCTCAAGCATCGAATCCAGAACCTCCTGGACACGAAGGCATTTTCCTTTCAACCCACTAAGCCGAATGTTCAGAGCAACCCGGCTCCCGATCACGCGAGCAATGTGAATGCCATATTTAGTGTCGATGCTGGTCGAATCAAGAATGTCAAGATGTATACCACTGATGTCTACGATGGGTTAGTGAGAGCAGGTTATTATCCGAATGATGAAGTGCCTCCCCTAACTGTCATGAGGGAAAGAATCTCCAAAATGGTGGAAGCCGGGATGATCGTCTATGCTAATCACATTGACATCGTCTCCACAATCTCCAAAGTGGTCATTGATTGGGAAGGGGAGTTTGCTACGCTAAACACCGAAGAGGACGAGGTCGACCCTCTACTTGAGGACATGCCTCCACACATCCACACTATATTCCTAGGCCCTACAAGAGTGATGCATGACGAAAAGGAGGTGATCGACACTTTGGGGCAACCGAGCGGCAAGTTCGATTATTATGTGAAATACTCGGTGCCCTCGAGCTTCTATGTTGACCCCTGTGACATTGTCCCAGATGGATGGGGAGGTATAGATGATCCAACACCTCTAAAGACAGAAGATCCTGATGATGCAATGGATGGAATCACTATTCTGTTCGATGATTTCTTCATTGGAGCTATTGAGAAAGGACCGTTGGAGGGAATGGGCACTGGCCCACAAGAGTAACACCTTTACTTTTTTTCGCACACTCCCCTGCGTGGGAATTTTACTGCTTTTTAGGATTTGCCCGTCTCGGGAGCTGCTTTTTAGGACTTTTCATTGTTGCAATTTTCATTCCAATAAATGTAATTCATTTGGTGACAATCAATGAAATTACAAATTATTTTCATTTTTGAGGGCATGTTGAGGTACATCAAACCAGCCCGGTGATGATATCCAACCAATAAAAGAAAATATAGTCCAAGGAAAATTCTGAGGCCTGGGCTTCTCCATGCTTCCTCGTGTTAAAACTTTTTTGAAAAGAATTTCGAAAAAAGTCACAAAAATTAAATAAAATTTTTTTTTTTGAAAAATGCAATGTTTAGCCCTGTTTGTCCTTCTGAACCCCCTACTTTATGTTTCAGGGGTAATCTTGTGACACGTGAGGGTATGGGAACAGTCAAATCTGGTGCATTATATTCAGTCGATGACAATCTTGATGATCCCGATAATTTTGAGGGTTCCTCGGAAATGTTGCACAGCCAAACTGTCACTTGAGTGATGCGGAGGAACCCAGAGAAGCGAAGAGAGGGGCAAATCCCCCTGAGAGTGAGACGAAACTCTGATTTAGTTGCCGCATGAGTAGAGGCCCCAAACTATATCGGTCCATACACGTTAAAAAGGTGCCCCGATTCTCTTGAGGAAATGGATGGTCGTGAGTTTTCCACTCTGTTAATTTTGATCTTTGTGAAGATGTATTATCCCCTGATAAAATCTAACATTTTGCAGCAAAAGTTTTCAAGTGTTTGGTTTTATATTCTGAGTCACAAACATTTCACTGATGAATAAATGGTTTCAATCAATTTCAAGTTAAGATGTGTGCATTGGCTTTAAATTCTGCATGATCATTTTGTCAGTCTGCATCATCGATTTCAAATGGAGAATTTATTTGGACAATCTGATAACTTATGTAGAATGAATTGAATGTGTTGAATGAGGTGCATCGGGATGATGAAAGGCAAGCCCTATCTTATACACAGTCCCATGCACTAATCCCCAGTGAGTTGAGTGAAAAAATTCCATGTATGCAAGGCAAAGGGTTATCTCAAAAAGGTACGGCAAACCGAAGTGACGAAGGCGGTTTCTTTCTCTATCCCAAACACTACAGGTTATCCATTGTTTCGCTACTTTGAGCCTAAACACTTGGAGAAATTCTTTCAAATTACCCCTGTCAAGAACCACCCCACATCGGGGCAAATTGGAGGTAAGTTTGCATTATGAGGTGAAAAATGAATAGAGATTTTCTTGCTCTCACTTGCATCAATCTTCGAGTGTTGCTTTTTCAGATGAATTCAACGAAGTTCAAGTGCCTTAGGATGACGAAGAGCATTTCTTTCTCTATCCTATACATACTTTATCCTTTGCTAAGCCCAATTGAGCCTGTAAATTCGTTTCTTAAACCCAGTTGGTGATGATCCCCCCCACTTTGGGGCAAGGTAAAAGCCATCTTTGTCCACGCAAGCATATTTGGAGCGCCCGATAGAAGATGAAGACCCCTGAAAATCCAAATGTTAGTCATTCGGTCAAAACAAGCCAAAATGTGGCTGGCCAATATGTGTATTGTAGACAGTGTGTGTAAAAAAAAAAAGAGAAGAAGAACTAGGGGGCATGAAAAAGCAGTGTGCCTAGTAAAAGCAAGGTCAATGCCCAAGAAAAAAAAGAAAAAAAAAAAAAAGAAGAAAAGAAAGTTGAAAAAGGGGGAGAACTTTAGAGAAAAAAATGTCAAGATCGACATGTCAAAGACATGAATCCCAAATGGAACAGTGGTCTTACAAGTCTCAAAGGAATCAAGTGGAGTATTCAAGCCCAATGAAGCATTTCTTTGAAATGACAATGCACGAGGATGAAGAAAAAGACTAGTGACAATGCCAAGATGATCACCAACTTATTCACCCCTATTTATACACATTTTGAGCCTAATGATCCTTTCATTTCTCAACCCATGAGCCTAGCCTACGTTACGTCCCTTACAAAGTCTCTTCAGATTATGGCACTTGAACTGACGTAGAGTTTCGGATGTTTATAAGCTTAGCTCGAAGAAGTGCGAGCAAGTCCATTTCTATCTCATTTTGCAGAGTTCTTGACTTGTAAACCTGGAGATGATTGCGGATTATTTTCTTTAAAAAGCCTTGACTCAAAGAGTCCCCTTTTGCTAAGCCATTGACCAAGCCCACATTACGGTCCCAGCAAAGACCTCTCAGATTGGTAAGGTCGTATCGCTTGCGAGAATACTCGGACCCTTGTCGACATGATGATGGTGAGATAGAGTGAATTTCATAAATTAGCCACTTTCGATGAGAGTGAATGAAAGCCCTTTTGGATCGAAAGTCCCTCATTTGACATTTTCAAGACACTTACTTGTGAGTTCGGATTGTCTTATCATGATTTTCCCAAAGTGAATTTTAGTAATGCTGATTTGACAAAATCGTCATGCATGAAAACCAGTTGAATTTATAGTGCATGAGTATATGTGTTTTTGATTGTCAATGAATGCATATTACATGTTGCCTAAAATCGTGTCCAGCAGGAGATACGCCCTCAAGAGTCGGAGATATCACCAGGTAAGTATATCTCTATCCTTGGATGTCTCTGTGACTATCCGGTATCCCTAACCTATTCGAGCAATTGTTAGGTCCCATATTTAATCATTTTTGTTGCGATCTCCGGATGCCTCGACAATATCTAGACATCTATTGATCAAGCCTTTTCAAGTGTACCTTTGATGATATCTAGGTACTTTTTCAAGGAGCCCCCGAACATTCAAGGCTAAATCGGGATATCCAATCGTTAAGTACTTGCGACGATGTCCGGTATTTATCGATCAAGTCCTTTCAAATATCTTAGATGATAACTAGATATTTTGTTAGGCACATTTTCACACAATCTTGAGAAGATTCCCCGTGTAGCACTTACGATGATAACTAGGTGTAGCGGCTAAATTTTTGCAAGTGCCTATGGCGATGTATAGGTATCTCGTAAAGGTCGGAATACTCTCCCAATCTCGGAAGATTCCCCGTGACACGTCTATGAGGAAAGGTATAGGCGCAAGCGCCAAATCTTTATGAGTACATATGAGGAAGGTATATGTATTTCATGAAGGTCGGAATATTCTAATCTCAGAGGATTCCCCCGCGACACGCCTATGAGGAAAGGTATAGGCTCAGCGGCCAAATCTTTACGAATGCCTATGGCGATGTATAAGTATCTCGTAAAGGTCGGAATGTTCTCTCAATCCCAGATGTTCCCCGCGGCTCACCTATGAGGAAGGTATAGGTGAAGCGGCCAAATCTTTATGAATACCTATGGCGATGTATAGGTATCTCGTAAAGGTCGGAATATCCTCCTGATCTCGGAAAGTTCCCCCGTGTCGCACCTACGATGATAGTTAGGTGCAACGGCCAAATCTTTACAAATTCCTATGGCGATGTATAGGTAGTTTGTAAATATCGGAACATTTTCCATTTTGCTAAATTTTTCTCTCGAGAACCCCAGATGAAAACTGGATACATCGAGCTTTCTTCGCATGTATTGACTGAATTGCAGGTCACTGGAGTTCATCAGCGTTCATCAGGCAATACTTTTGGGATAAAGCCTAAACATTTGCCAAACAATCTCAAGAATCATGGCAATGCCTCAAATTACTTCACCACTCAAGTTAGGTAAGTAATTCCAGGTATGTTTCTTATTTTATGCCAGCATCCATCATGACATATTGCATTCCAAAAACGGGATTAATACTCCCACCAAAAATAACATTCATTGCATTTTCATGGTCAAAATTTAGGCATCATTTAGTCTTTGAATGCAACCTCTGCGAACTCACCTTCAAAGAGGGGCAGCTGTTGACACCTAAATTTTGATTAACCATTTAGTAAATATTGCATAGAAAAATTAGGGATTAAATTTTAACCCCTGAACAAAAATATTAAAATTGCATAACATATAGTTTAAGTTCATGTAGGTTAGTTGCATTTCGTATCGGACCGGCGGTGACGAGAAAATTGAAAATTCATCGTGAAAACCGAGCACGAAATTCGGCTCACTCAAGGGATGGGGGCCGAAAATCACACGTCAAAAAGGCCTTGGTTGTCTTAATTTGAGCTTAAATTAGCCCATCAAGTTTAATTAAATAAAAGCCCAAATTAATTCAACCAACTTGGAATTAAATAAAAATTAAAGGATAAAGGCCTAAGCCTAAGCCCATTAGGACTAGGAAATCCGGTCAATTAACTTAGGGTTTCAATATAAATACGTGACTATACCCTTCAATGAAGGGGGGCTCTCATAATTTTCAAAGTAGAATTTTTAGAGAGAGCACGAGGAATACACACAGAGGGAGAAAAGAGGCGTCAGAAAAGAAAAGGGCGAGGTCTTCATCATGATCATGAGGTTTTTTTCTACGTGAGAGCATAGAGAGAGTCAGAAAGCAAGAGAAAGATAAAAAAGAGAGGAAAAGTCAAAGAAGAAGGGAAGGGAGATGAGAGACATACGAGCGTGAGGGGAGGAGAGACGAGTTGCCGCAAAACCTCACAGTTGCGTCTCACTGCTCGGTCGAGCACCTTCAAGGCCGAGACCCCACCTCACAGCGTCGCTGCTCTGCTGCTTCTCTCTTCGACGGCAGTTCCTGTTCCAACGAGAGGAGTCAAACCGCGAGCTGTTGCTGTGTCGCTATTGTCCGCTGCTGCGTTTCTGCTGCTGCTGCACCGTTGCTTCTGTTCACCGCTGTTTGCTGCCGTTGCTTCCATCCCGATGCCAAGCCGTTGTCGCCGCTGCTGCTGCTTGCTGTTCTGCTGCTGCTGTTTGCTGTTCCGCTGCTGCTGCTTGCTGTTTCGCTGCTGCTTGCTGTTCTGCTGCTGCTGTTTGCTGTTCCGTTGCTGCTGCTTGCTGTTTCGCTGCTGCTTGCTGTTCTGTCGCTGTTGCTTGCTGTTCTGTTGCTGCTGCTGTTCACTGTTGCTGCCGTACCATCGTTGCTACTGTTTGCTTCTGTTTGTCGCTGCAGTTTGCTGCCAATCATTGCTGTTCACTATGGTAGCATACCTCCGTCCAAATCCGACACCGCGTTGCCGCTCCCGACGCACCGCCGATCCGCAATCCCGATCCGCCGCGAATTCAAATTTGGAAAGTAATCCGCAAATCAGGTAAAAATCTCTATCCGGTATATTTTCAAAATATTTAAATTCTTAGTTTGAATATTTTGAATATTCTGTGAATATTGCGTGATTGATTAGATGCCTTAGGATAATATTTGTGATATCCGCAATATTTGAAACACTTAAAATTAGGAATTTTGCCTAATTTAGCAACGTATCTGGACGACTATCCGACCTTATCCCTAAGGTACGATACGCGGCGATACGGAAAATCATTATCTTGTCCATAATCACTTGGACACGATAATAGATTTTATTTGCTTTCCAAATTTGATCAATCAACTTTCCGTCAATATCTATAACCCTATAGATATGACCGTTAGTTTGATTCCTTTGCCTCGTTTAAATTTGATAAGGAAAATTTTGCGGATCGTGTGGATATTGATGGTGGTGTTTATCTCTTATTTGATTTTGTTTCTTTAAAAGAAAAGCCAAAAAGATTAGATGCAATTTGAATTAATTTATTAGAGGATAATGATGCATATTTAGGATAGGTTTAGAATAACTTGCTTTGAATAAGTCGATAGGATAACTTTTTAATTTAAATTAGGAATTAGAGTAATTTATTTCCTAGTTTAATTTAGATATTATTCTGATTTCGATAGTTCATTTTAGGGTAATTTTTAATTTCGAATTTTAACCAAAAAAATACCAAAAAAAAAGGTTGTTGGATTGCATGTTATTTTAGGCATTTTTATTCCGAATTTCATTTAAAAATACCAAAAATAAATCATTTGTCCGTCATTAGAATTAGGTCACGTCGTCGCATGACATATAGTTTGCATGTTAGGTTGCATTAATCGCATGTTAATTTTTACACGTCATTACATATAGGTTAGCTTTCATTTAAATAAGTGAAAATCCTAAAAATATTGAGTGAACTGCTTGTTAATTAGAAATCATATTAGGATTGTTAATGTGATTTTCTAGCTAACAATGCAGATGCTTACGTTGCTTCGAGGTAAGTAATCTTCCCAATCTTGCAATTTATTTAATGTTTTGATTATTGGGTGTTACTTTGATGGTTTTATGACTCGTATGATCGCCTCACATGTTAGCGATTAGGCAATAAAATGGATCCAGACTGCATGTATAAACATTTTTGAAAAGAAAAAGTACCGAAAAGGGCGTTAGACTAGATCTAGCGTAATCAAGTCCCCGAGCTTGGAATCTCTGGTTCGTAGGAATAAAACATACCTCCCTATGTTTTATTTAGGTTTCTAATCGACCTACCACAAATAGATTAGTGGCGACTCCAAGCATGAAAATTTTGCATGTTAAAACTTAAATCTTAAGTTGCGAATTGGTAGGGCTTGGGAGGGCCCGAATTAAGCTTAGTCATAATAATCCATTAACCACGAGAGAAATTTTAGGTCGCGACAATAATGTTGTGCAACTCCTTTGTTTTGGTTGAGGCTTTTTTGCCTAATGAATCCTACTTATGTTTCTTCACTTAAATTTGTCATTTTTTCTCTTGGTCCACCAGGGTGACTGATTTCACATTGCATTGTTAATAGTTGTGAAAGGAAGGCTACATATTGGATAATCAAATTCACGTTTGTTTTGTTGCTAGGGGAACTTCTGGCCCCTTGGGAGGGCCTCTCGAGTCGTTCACTGTGAGGGTTCCAAACCAAAAGCATTATTGCCTAATATTTTTGCATTCGCAATTCTCACGACAGTAAAATACTAGTGGCGTCATGATTTTAGGATTATTACCACCCTAACATCGCAAAATGAGCTTTCCGGCGTCATTGATATTCACCGTAACTTTTTTTTGTTTGTTGATTTTGCAAGTATTCTTTTTTTTTTTCCTATCATTTTACAATATTCATTTATTTATTAAATATCTTCTATTCACTTTTTGTGATGATTGGATAACTTATCAATGTACACTTTAGTACAAGTTAAAAATACATTAAAACAATTATCTCATTAGAGTTATCTCTAATTATATATTTAATCAAAAGAGTCATTTGTAATTGCTATTTTAGTCATAGTTACGTATGATAATTTTTATATTTGAATCATGCAAAACCCATATATCATAATCGAAGTCCTCCTCACGCTCAAAATCCAACAACACTTTCGACTCCAACATGCGAAAGGCTTCGGATTTAAAGAAGGCGGTCACAAAATCCAATTCTGACTTTCTTTTTACAGCCAGACTTCTCCGCACATCGATTTCATCCATGTTCTGAAACTCTGAACAAATTTTACCTCATATTTTAGCTTAATAAATATACAGAATGAAGAATAACAATCAACTATTACCTTCTAATGAAGACACATGATTGACTCTGCATTCTGCTACACATTTTACATGTATGTCTGCACTTGCATCGGCAAAACTAAATATTTAAGATGAGAGAGATTAAGAAATTATCATATCACCCATGGTAGTTCATCTTGTTCACGTAAACCCAATGCAAAGAGTTTTCGCCTAATCTTTTGCAGCTGACTTGCAACACCGCTTATGCTCATCCGATTTCCAGACACTTCATTGGAACAAGTAACTCCAATATTATAGATCATAACCAAACACTCTTGAAATATGCCATCGCTTTCGGGAAGCCAATGCCGAGGACTATTGGGGTTGAAACGACTCTCCCTTTCTAGAAGCAGAGCGTGATCAGTAATTTCCAATGCTTGTTTAGGCAAAGCTGCCGCGACGAAACTATGGAGAGTGACATTTTCTCCGAATTTGTCGTCGGTAGGACTCAATCCTGTGAACATCTCTAGCAAGAGGATGCCGTAACTGTAGACGTCGCCTTCTCTCGAGACCTTGCATCCCATTGCATATTCTACCACACATTTAGATCGTAGTGTAGATGAAATTGGGAGTGCCGATCACAAAAATAAATGTGGAGCTCATATCATTAGAATAGAAAGTGGAGAGATTACCTGGTGGAGCATAACCAATTGTCCCTTTTATACCCATAGAGCTCATTTGATTAGCTATAGTATCAAGGGACGATCCAAGGAGGAACTTCGCCAATCCAAAGTCGCCCACATGCGCGACCATTTGAGCATCTAAGAGGACATTACTTGGCTTTAGATCACAATGAATGATGGGGATGTGACACTGGTGATGAAGATAATCTAGTGCAAAAGCAACATCAATAGCAATATTTATCCTCCGAATGAAATTCACTTTTTTCGAGGCTCGCTTCAAGCAATGGAGTTGCTTTTGGGTGTAACCACTGTTCCAGGCTTCCATTCTCCATGAAGTCATATACTATGGCCTTAAAATCATTTCCTTGATAATCAGCACTCGAGCAAACTGTTAGTATCTTCAAAAGATTTCGATGTCGAATGTTCTTTAGAACCTCGTGACTCAACTATGAAGCTCTTCAAAGCACCCTGGCCCACTAAATGAAGCACCTTCACTGCAACGGTAGTCCCATTGTCCTCAAGTATCGCTTTTGTAAACTGAACCAAAGCTTCCAACACCGACCAAATTGGTTGAAGAAAAATCGTTGGTTGCTTTTAGGAGTGTTCCATAAGATACGCTCGACATAAAACATCAATAGAACTTGAAACCGGTTCTCGTACTTGCTTCTTCCACCGGCAGAGATATAGAATAGCAAGAACCAAAGAAATTCCGAGAAAGCCACAGATAACAGTAGCGGACAATCTCAATATATGGACTTTCCTAGTCTTGGAGCTACTGGAGATGCATTTAGGAAGTTGAAATTCTGGCAATCCACCGCAAAGCTTAGCATTCCCAATAATAGAAGTAGAGGTAACATTCTCAAAGACTCCTCCACGTGGCAGCTTGCCTTGAAAATTATTGTAAGACAAATTCAGTACTTTCAAAGAATGAAATATCTCCAAGAACTGTGGAATTTCCCCAAAAAAAAAATTGTTGTGTGAAAGATCAAGTTCTTCAATGCCTCTTAATGATCTCATGGATTGAGGAATGGACCCGTGGAAGGAATTACCCCCATCCTCAATGATAGCAATGCAACGCAATCACCTAAACTATTTGGAATTTCACCTCCTAACATATTTTCCGAGATGTCTAATATGGTCAAGAATCTCAAGTTGCCTACTTCCATGGGTAGAACTCCCGTCAAGCGGTTGTGAGACAAGTCCAAAAGCCTGGTCAGTGATGACATGCCCATAATTTGTGGGGGTATGGTACCATTGAGATTGTTATTAGAAAGACCGAGCAAGTTCAAAAATGGTAGTTAGACAGTTCTGAAGGGATTTGATCCTGAAAGTTGTTCCAACCCAAATTTAGGATAGTCAACTTGGTTAGATTTCCTAGAGAAGATGGGATTGTCCCTCCTAGGTTGTTACCATTTAACATTAGGAATGACAAATTTAAGAGATTCCCCAAATTTGAGGAGAGAACACCTGAAAACTTGTTTTTGCACATATTCAATGTTTCAAGGTTCACAAGATTTTCGATATGTCTCGAAATTTCTCCGGATAGTAGATTCTTACTCACATCAAATCCTATGAGGGTGGTGGATAAGTTACCTATGCAATTAGGGAGCACTCACCGAAATTATTATGTAGAAATAGACAAGAACCTTAACTTCGTGGCGTTTGTCAATGAGCAAACGAAGTTCAAGTCTTCGGGTTTTCCATCTCCGAGCTGATTTTGAAAGTGGTGAACACTCGAAGCTTGTGCAGATTTTCCAAAGAAGGCACTTTACCTGAAAGTTTGTTCTTCGGAAGTTGAAGTAACTCTAGCTTTGTGCAATTTGATATTGTCGGAGGAACCTGTCCCTCAAATAGGTTATTAATAATGCTAAAAACCAAAGATTTGGAAGTGTACAACATATGTCTGCAGGAAGACTCCCTCGTATTCGATTGTGTCCTACATCGAACATAGCTAAAGAAGAGAGATTCAGAACTTCAGTTGGAATTGGACCGGACAGTTTGTTTCCGAACACTTGAAAGTTCTGTAATTTTCGACAGGTGGCCTATGTCTGGAGGAATGCTCCCACCCAAGTTATTTTTCAGTAAGCAAAAGCTTCTCTAGTGAAGATAAGTTCCCGGACGGAGGAAGGCACGCCCAATAAGATTATTTGCATAAAAAGAAAGAAATCGTGAGATTTGATAATAGACTGACTTGTGTAGGAATTTTCCCAGTTAGTTGGTTGTAGCCAAGACGGAGGCTGACAAGGTTAGAGCAAGCTGAAATGTTTTCAGGAATCTCACCAACCAACGAATTGTTCTCCAGTAATAACAATCGAGGCGGCTCAACCGGCTGATTTGCGAAGGATTTCATGATTGAAACTGTTGTTTCCGAGCCACAATTCTCTCAAGAAGCTGAGGTTCCCAATATGAGGAGAGATCAACCCTGAGAGTTTTTGCGAATGCAAGTCCAGTGCTGTGACCCTTTGGTGCCTACGACTGCAAGTGACACCATACCACTGGCAGAACCCCATGCTATCATTCCACGAGCTGAGCACGTTGAGAGGATCCTCGGTTATTCCGGCCTTAAATGCAAGCAGAGACAGTTTGTCGGTTTCGTTTTTGGTAGAGAAGACTTGGGTGAAGCACAGCGCAAGGACGATACCAACGAGGAAATGGCATGATTGGTACTCCGCAAAGCAATTGCTTCGAGGTTCCATAACTTGAAAACCGAGAGGAAACAAGAGAAATTGGTACGTGCTAACTCAACTGGACGTGAAGAGATTTATAAATTATAAGGAGGTGGCCCTTTCTGAGGCGGCAGCTAGTGAAGGAGACTTGTCAACCATCACCTCATCCGAAGTCTAAAAACATGCAGTCGTGCATTAAACTGCAAGCAAGGAAAGTGACATAGGAAGGCACCGAGTAAAGTCCAAGAAATAAACCCAATAATTAGTATTGTGAAATTTTATATGATGAAGCGGAGATGGCGATGATAGTGATAATGTCGAATTTGGTAGTCGTATTAACTCCCTTTTTATTTTTTTTCCTAGAACCACCCTTTATAGATAAAAAAAAAAAAAAAACATACGCACAAAAAATAATTATAAAAATATTTAAATAATAAATCACGCCATTATATGATAACTTAAGTTTTCAAAATAGTTGGTAGTGGCCGATCAAATTTCACATAATATTAGAGCTGGAGATTCCGAGTTCAAAATTTTCACGATGCGCGCATGCTCGACTCTAATCAACATTAAAAGTTGATGGTCCTAGTGACGAGCTCTCGTAATGATCCCCAATCCATCGAGCGATTGATTCGACGATATTTGTGTTTTGAAACGACTTGACGAACAAGCGATTTACAGATAACTTACACTCGTAGCATAAAAGGTCTACACGAGGCGTATTCTTGCTTAATGTCTAAGCACACGTATCTTATTAAAAAAGAAATGGATTTCCACGTGTCGGTCTTACTACCATTTTGCCTTTTATTCGCGAGGGCAAAAGGCCTATTGAATTTGAACTCTCCCCGCAGAGCGATCGACAAATAAATTTTGGGAAAAGTCGGATCGAGAGTGGAAATTTCGTGATTATCTCCTCCGTCGACCCCATTGAAAAGCATGTTAATCAAAGATTAGACATCTAATCCGAAGACTAAACATGTAGTCGTGGGCCCACTCAAAGTTCGCCGTTGAAGCCGTCGCGGTACAAAAAAGTAGTCTGAATTTTCAACTCTTCGAGAGATACATGAAGATTGGTTCGTACTTTTGCCGAGTCATTCCATCATGCTCCTGTCTCACCGAAAACGGTCATTGACGATATACCTTTTGTTAAAGTTAGCTCTTCGGCTTTTTCGGTATATTCGGTTATGTGTTGGCTCCAAAACGAAGAATTCGGTTATAACTAAACAAAAATTAAGGATAAAGTAAACAATCAAATTAGATAAAAGGGTAAAAGTAAATGCGAATAAGAAAGATAAGTGGCGAAATTGAAGATATGTTATTTCATTGATTGATTGTGAATCCCGACAATAATTACTTTGTCTGCTATTATTCCCGAAACAATCATCACGGCGATTATCCTTTCAAATTGAAACTATTCCCGAAACATTCGGGATGTTTTCCTAGCAACAACATTTTGTTATCCATAAGGTGGTTGAGTTTTGGCATTCACGGTTTCTTCGGTAATTTGTCTACCATTCGCTTATCTTGTTTTTCTGAAACAACACTCGCACTGAACCGTCAGTAACCGCTGCCGTCCTTATCCACGGGCTTCTTTTAACCCATGGGCTGACTTCTCAATGGCACTTCTGGGCTTTATCAATTTGCCGTGACCCGTGAAGATTATTTATGGATGTTAACATATTCCCAACCGATCAAAGGAGGAGTGTGAACCAAACGACTCCCGTGAAACCACGGCGAAGTCACGAAGAGACCAGCGCGAAACCTTGAGAAATCTCTGCTGGCAGAAGGAAACTTAGTTTCTGCAAAGCCCAGATGCTTCAAGAAATCAGACCCCAGCAGACAATTCTCCCATCAAACAACAACAACAACAGCAAAAGGAAGGACGAGAGAGCTGAATCGGCATCGACATCTCCTCTGAAAGAATGAGAAGGCGAAGGAGAGACGGGTATTTATATAGGAAGGAGACACCGACTTCGGGACCGACAACGGTCATCCGAAGCAAGAGTCAGGTTCGGAAATAGGTTCGGATGGCGGCGTGGCCATCATCATCATCTATTTGACGCGAGTCAAAATTAGGATTGGGATGCAATGCATGCATCTTTAACCACGTGTCCTAATCAATAATTTTAGTCTTCATTTATTTGGCGGGAAATAAAATTTAAAAAAAATTCTAAAAAAATACTAATTGTTATTTACGGAGTGTTACGAGTATATTAACCTTGATGAGGACAATTACTAAGTATCGGTATTATCATTGATGATAGCTTGAGGCAATTTAAATCGTTATCAGTCAATTGTTAAGCGTTAGTATTCTCATGTGACGAACTTTATAGTGAATTTATTATCCCTAAGGTAAATTAATAATCATAGGGCAACGTTATCTGTCACGTGACTACATTTTCAATTGTACCACTCGGAACTCGCTTTTTTGCTCATGCTTCCTACCCCAGTTTCTCTCGTGTTCCATTCTTACACAAGAAAGATCAAGTTATGTCACCTTTTTGCTCAACTAAGGACTCAAGGACCTCACACGATCACCCGAGAGAATTGACCTCCAAGATCACTCTTGCACACAAGTTAATTCACTAATCAAAGAATTCAAGGATTCAAATGATATTTAGAGATGGCTCTCCTGCACTCATATATATTGTTGCTATTGTTCCAAGAACATGAATGGGTAGAACTAGATACATACATGCTAGATGCTTCCTAACACAAGGTATTGTATTTGATAAGGTTCACCCTCCTCCTTTGAACATACTTTGGTTAATCGTAATACATGAACTGGCCACATAGTTCAAGAGAATGTATTTAGACTTTACTTGGTCTTTACTCATTCATGTTTAGCCCATGTAGTGCACTTGTCCGTGCATGCACATCCTGCGTGCATTTCGCATCCAGCTTGTGTGCATTACACGCGCATAGCTCTAGGTCAGCTAGTGCCAAGCTCACAGCACCCAGCTCACTCAGGTCGTGACGTGAATCTAAACCATGGACATTCCAATAACGTTTCCGATATTACCAAACAATTTTGAGTTTTTTTTTTTTTAAGATTTTTGAACATGTCTTATTTTTTTTTTGTGCAATTTTGTGTGCTAGCTTTAGTAGTCTATCTTTGTTCCCTTGACATTAGTAAGAGAAAATGTGGAAAACTCAATCATTTGATGATTAATGAAGGGGTCATCAGATGAGATGCTGGGAAATGAAGAGCGGTTGAAACATGAGTAAAATACGGTGATATTGTCTGGCCATGTCTTGAATCATACGAGAAAGGGTCGCACAATCGCAAAAGTCAACACGTCGAAAAATTGGTGATTGATCCCTTATGATTTCTGTGGTTCTTCTTTGAGCTAAAGCATGGTTTCTGCAGATTATTTCATTTTTAGGGGAACGTGAGTTTATATCTTTTCAGAGACTATGAAGAACAGCATGATGTCTTCAAAACTTCAGCAAGATTATAAAAGAAATGGGCTTTTCTTCCAGTGAGACAACAGTGCACAGAGAACATTTAAAAGAACTAATAAGGTTAGACCAGCATTTAGAAAGTCTTTGGCGCGAAACTCTGTCGATCTTGAACCATCTCGCTCAAGCCCCTCGGCGTAAACATTGTAATGGATATTCAAATCACCGCAAAACAACTAAAAGAATCATTGAGCACACTTGAATACAGAAGATGCACTTCAGTTGCCAGAGCAGAGCCGACTTGATCAGTCTTTTTCGAGAGAAACGACTCCAAAATTGTATTAGCAAAATTAAAATACCATGGCACTTTGGTCACTGCAAAGCAGCTTTTAAGGCATTGGCATCAGGAGCTTCTGATTTCTACGTGATGGCTCTGATATATCAATGCTCCACAGCTTATCCTCCCCATTTCCTCATGCGACTCCTTGCTTCCTCAGCCTGAAATCCGATGGAGCATTGATTTCTGACGCAATAATTGTGGATTTATAAAGCCTGCAGAAGAAACTCACGGTACAAACGGAAGAGAACAAAGGCAACGGATGGATGATGAACTGACGATGTCTAATGTTTATGTCGAAAAGGAAGGAACTTACTTCTCTGTTCCAGTTGGTTATGGAAGTGGCAATTACTAGGATGATAGTTTGCAGACAGGTGCCTCCGATCATTCCTGACCAAATCGCCTGCAAGCATGGAGATGAATGCGGGTTATGCGGCAAAGAATCAAAATCAAATGAATTGAAGTCAGTGTATAATTTCATTTCGACTCTCTTCTTGCTATCCTTGAGGAGCTGTCATGTTATTAGCCACAGACCGAGCCCAAACATTTCTTTTTTTCGAATTAAAATCAAGAAACGGAAACTTCATAACACAGAAACTGGACAATGGCTGCCCTGTAAAAATGTGATAATTGTTTCCAGGCACCGGACAAGTCCTTAGATGTCTTGCTTTGCAATATCTCCGACGACATGAAAGTTGATTTTGTTCCATCGCATGCTAGTAGTCCAATATAGTTGATCAAGCACTCGCTATCGCCCCAAAACCGAATGTGAAGCCGAGAAGGATGCCGGCTGGCAATCCAATGATATAGATTATACTATGTTCATTTTTGAAATCATGACTTTTTGATGTCTTAAGGAGCCCTTTTATCTGAAGTGATTTGATGTCTTCTGGTTATTGAAATAATCCTTTTGCCAGACCTTCTGTTCTCTATATTTTATTTATTTGATTTGCAAACTTTTTGGTGAATCATACATGTGCAACTCCTTTCTTTTGTGTTGAGGATTTACATTTTTGCCCAATGAATCCTACTTTTTTTTTCTTCTCTTATTTTGATTGTTCATTATTTCTTTTGGTCGTAGTAAACCTAGATTGGGTGATTGATTCACACACAGATTGTTAATATTTGTGAAAGGAAGGCTACATATTAGATAATCAAATTCAAATTTGGTTTGTTTTGTTGGGGAACTTCTGGCCCCTTGGGAGGGCCTCTCAAGTCGTTCACTGTGAGGGTTCCAAACCAAAAGCATTATTGCCTAATATTTTTGCATTCGCAATTCTCACGATAGTAAAATACTAGTGGCGTCATGATTTTAGGGTTATTACCACCTTAGCATCGCAAAATGAGCTTTCCCGACGTCATTGACATTCACCGGTAACTTTTTTTTGTTTGTTGATTTTGCTAGTTTTTTTTTTCTATCGTTTTACAATATTCATTTATTTATTAAATATCTGCTATTCACTTTTTGTGATGGTTGGATAACGTATCAATGGACACTTTAGTACAAGTAAAAAATACATTAAAAAAATTATCTCAGTAGAATTATCTCTAATTATATATTTAATCAAAAGAGTCATTTGTAATTGCTATTTTAGTCATAGTTACGTACGATAATTTTTATATTTGAATAACGCAAAACCCATATATCATAATCGAAGTCCTCCTCACGCTCAAAATCCAACAACACTTTCGACTCCAACATGCGAAAGGCTTCGGATTTAAAGAAGGCGGTCACAAAATCCAATTCTGACTTTCTTTTTTTACAGCCAGACTTCTCCGCACATCGATTTCATCCATGTTCTGAAACTCTGAACAAATTTTACCTCATATTTTAGCTTAATAAATATACAGAATGAAGAATGACAATCAACTATTACCTTCTAATGAAGACACATGATTGACTCTGCATTCTGCTACACATTTTACATGTATGTCTGCACTTGCATCAGCAAAGCTAAATATTTAAGACGAGAGAGATTAAGAAATTATCATATCACCCGCGGTAGTTCATCTTGTTCATGTAAACCCAATGCAAAGAGTTTTCGCCTAATCTTTTGCAGCTGACTTGCAACACCGCTTATGCTCATCCGATTTCCAGACACTTCATTGGAACAAGTAACTCCAATATTATAGATCATAACCAAACACTCTTGAAATATGCCATCGCTTTCGGGAAGCCAATGCCGAGGACTATTGGGGTTGAAACGACTCTCCCTTTCTAGAAGCAGGCGTGATCAGTAATTTCAATGCTTGTTTAGGCAAAGCTGCCGCGACGAAACTATGGAGAGTGACATTTTCTCCGAATTTGTCGTCGGTAGGACTCAATCCTGTGAACATCTCTAGCAAGAGGATGCCGAATCAGACGTCGCCTTCTCTCGAGACCTCGCATCCCATTGCATATTCTGCCACGCATTTAGATCATAGTGCAGATGAAATTGGGAGTGCCAATCACAAAAATAAATGTGGAGCTCATATCATTAGAATAGAAAGTGGAGAGATTACCTGGTGGAGCATAACCAATTGTCCCTTTTATACCCATAGAGCTCATTTGATTAGCTATAGTATCAAGGGACGATCCAAGGAGGAACTTCGCCAATCCAAAGTCGCCCACATGCGCGACCATTTGAGCATCTAAGAGGACATTACTTGGCTTTAGATCACAATGAATGATGGGGATGTGACACTGGTGATGAAGATAATCTAGTGCAAAAGCAACATCAATAGCAATATTTATCCTCCGAATGAAATTCACTTTTTTCGGAGGCTCGTTTCCAAGCGATGGAGTTGCTTTTGGGTGTAACCACTGTTCCAGGCTTCCATTCTCCATGAAGTCATATACTATGGCCTTAAAATCATTTCCTTGATAATCAGCACTCGAGCAAACTGTTAGTATCTTCAAAAGATTTCGATGTCGAATGTTCTTTAGAACCTCGCACTCAACTATGAAGCTCTTCAAAGCACCCCGGCCCACTAAATGAAGCACCTTCACTGCAACGGCAGTCCCATTGTCCTCAAGTATCCCCTTGTAAACTGAACCAAAGCTTCCAACACCGACCAAATTGGTTGAAGAAAAACCATTGGTTGCTTTTAGGAGTGTTCCATAAGATACGTTCGGACATAAAACATCAATAGAACTTGAAACCGGTTCTCGTACTTGCTTCTTCCACCGGCAGAGATATAGAATAGCAAGAACCAAAGAAATTCCGAGAAAGCCACAGATAACAGTAGCGGACAATCTCAATATATGGACTTTCCTACTCTTGGAGCTACTGGAGATGCATTTAGGAAGCTGAAATTCTGGCAATCCACCGCAAAGCTTAGCATTCCCAATAATAGAAGTAGAGGTAACATTCTCAAAGACTCCTCCACGTGGCAGCTTGCCTTGAAAATTATTGTAAGACAAATTCAGTACTTTCAAAGAATGAAATATCTCCAAGAACTGTGGAATTTCCCCAGAAAAATTGTTGTGTGAAAGATCAAGTTCTTCAATGCCTCTTAATGATCTCATGGATTGAGGAATGGACCCGTGGATGGAATTACCCCCCATCCTCAATGATAGCAATGCAACGCAATCACCTAAACTATTTGGAATTTCACCTCCTAACATATTTTCCGAGATGTCTAATATGGTCAAGAATCTCAAGTTGCCTACTTCCATGGGTAGAACTCCCGTCAAACGGTTGTGAGACAAGTCCAAAAGCCTGGTCAGTGATGACATGCCCATAATTTGTGGGGGTATGGTACCATTGAGATTGTTATTAGAAAGACCGAGTAAGTTCAAAAAATGGCAGTTAGACAGTTCTGAAGGGATTTGATCCTGAAAGTTGTTCCAACCCAATTTTAGGACAGTCAACTTGGTTAGATTTCCTAGACAAGATGGGATTGTCCCTCCTAGGTAGTTACCATTTAACAGTAGGAACGACAAATTTCGTAGATTCCCCAAATTTGAGGAGAGAACACCTGAAAACTTGTTTTTGCACATATTCAATGTTTCAAGGTTCACAAGATTTTCGATATGTCTCGGAATTTCTCCAGATAGTAGATTCTTACTCACATCAAATCCTATGAGGGTGGTGGATAAGTTACCTATGCAATTAGGGAGCACTCCGCCGAAATTATTGCGAGAAATAGACAAGAACCTTAACTTCGTGGCATTTGTCAATGAGCAAACGAAGTTCAAGTCTTCGGGTTTTCCATCTCCGAGCTGATTTTCGAAAGTGGTGAACACTCGAAGCTTGTGCAGATTTTCCAAAGAAGGCACTTTACCTGAAAGTTTGTTCTTTGGAAGTTGAAGTAACTCTAGCTTTGTGCAATTTGATATTGACGGAGGAACCTGTCCCTCAAATAGGTTATTAATAATGCTAAAAAAACCAAAGATTTGGAAGTGTACAACATATGTCTGCAGGAAGACTCCCTCGTATTCGATTGTGTCCTATATCGAACATAGCTAAAGAAGAGAGATTCAGAACTTCAGTTGGAATTGGACCGGACAGTTTGTTTCCGAACACTTGAAAGTTCTGTAATTTCGACAGGTGGCCTATGTCTGGAGGAATGCTCCCACCCAAGTTATTTTTCGTAAGCAAAAGCTTCTCTAGTGAAGATAAGTTCCCGACGGAGGAAGGCACGCTCCCAATAAGATTATTTGCATAAAAAGAAAGAAATCGTAGATTTGATAATGGACTGACTTGTGTAGGAATTTTTCCGGTTAGTTGGTTGTAGCCAAGACGGAGGCTGACAAGGTTAGAGCAAGCTGAAATGTTTTCAGGAATCTCACCAATCAACGAATTGTTCTCCAGTATTAAGAACCGTAGGCGGCTCAACCGGCTGATTTGCGAAGGGATTTCATGATTGAAACTGTTGTTTCCGAGCCACAATTCTCTCAAGAAGCTGAGGTTCCCAATATGAGGAGAGATCGACCCTGAGAGTTTTTGCGAATGCAAGTCCAGTGCCGTGACCCTTTGGTGCCTACGACTGCAAGTGACACCATACCACTGGCAGAACCCCATGCTATCATTCCATGAGCTGAGCACGTTGAGAGGATCCTCGGTTATTCCGGCCTTAAATGCAAGCAAAGAGAGTTTGTCGGTTTCGTTTTTGGTAGAGAAGACTTGGGTAAAGCACAGCGCAAGGATGATACTGACGAGGAAATGGCATGATTGATACTCCGCAAAGCAATTGCTTCGAGGTTCCATAACTTGAAAACCGAGAGGAAACAAGAGAAATTGGTACGTGCTAACTCAACTGGACGTGAAGAGATTTATAAATTATAAGGAGGTGGCCCTTTCTGAGGCGGCAGCTAGTGAAGGAGACTTGTCTACCATCACCTCATCCGACGACTAAAAAACATGTAGTCCGGCATTAAACTGCAAGCAAGGAAAGTGACATAGGAAGGCACCGAGTAATGTCCAAGAAATAAACCCAATAATTAGTATTGTGAAATTTTATATGATGAAGTGGAGATGGCGATGATGGTGATAATGTCGAATTTGGTAGTCGTATCAACTCCCTTTTTATTTTATTTTTCCTAGAACCACCCTTTATAGATAAAAAAAAACATACACACAAAAATAATTATCAAAATATTTAAATAATAAATCACGCCATTATATGATAACTTAAGTTTTCAAAATAGTTGGTAGTGGCCGATCAAATTTCACATAATATTATAGCTGGAGATTCCGAATTTAAATTTTTCATGATGCGCGCATGCTCAACTCTAATCAACATCAAAAGGTGATGGTCCTAGTGATGAGCTCTTTTAACAATTCCCTATCTATCGAGCGATTGATTCGATGACATTCGCGTTTTGAAACGGCATGACGAACAAGCCGATTTACAGATAACTTACACTCGTAACATGGGTTAATACCACAAAAAATCCTAAACTGGTACACTTGTGACAGATTTACCCTAAACTATTTTTTTGACCATAAAAAACCCCAAACTGGTACATCTGTGACAATTTTACCCCGAACTATTTTTTTGACCACCAAAAACCCCAAACTGGTACACCTGTGACAATTTTACCCCGAACTATTTTTTTGACCATAAAAAACCCCAAACTGGTACACCTGTGACAATTTTACCCCGAACTAATTTGTTAATATTATTTTTTTTATTTTTTGAATTTTTTAGTTTTTTTAGTTTTTCTTTTCTTTTCTTTTTCCTTTCCTTTTTTTTTCCCTTCATCTTCATTGGACCAACAATGGATTGTTATATTGTAATCGATATCACAATAACGTGACACGTAACATAAATGCTACATTTTGACCCAAAAAAAAACATAAATGCTAAATGAAAGACTTTCTTTTATATGCATGAATTTTCATGCCAACCACTTTTTTCTACATTTAAATATCTCGCGTTTTATTTATTATATATTTCAAGTGATCATATTGATTTATGAATCGCCATGCACATATAATATCTCTCATCTTATATATAAAATATACTAATTTTGTAAATTAATCTGTTAAATTAAATTGGCAATCAGGACGTATATAAATTGTTGATTAATTGTACTCTAAGCTTAGGTAACAAGCCTACGTTGGACCCCATTAGTTTGCCTATCCATTTGCACCCAAAAATAAGAAAGACACGATAACAATATAATGCCTTTTTCGCGAGACATTTAAATGTAGAAAAAAGTGGTTGACATGAAAAATTCATGCATATAAAAGAAAATCTTTCATTTAGCATTTATGTTTTTTTTGGGTCAAAATGTAGCATTTATGTTATGTGTCACGTTATTGTGGTATCAATTATAATATAACAATCCATTGTTGGTCCAATGAAGATAAAGGAAAAAAAAAAAAGGAAAGGAAAAAGAAAAGAAAAGAAAAACTAAAAAAATTCGAAAAATTAAAAAAAATTTAAAAATTAATTCGGGGTAAAATTGTCGTTGTGTGTACTGGGTTTGGGGTTTTTGGTGGTCGAAAAAAAATAGTTTGGGTAAAATTATCACAGTGTACCAGGTTTGGGATTTTTGGTGATCAAAAAAAAAAATCGGGGTAAATTGTCGCTGTGTGTACCAGTTTGGGGTTTTTTATGGTAAAAAAAATAGTTTGGGGTAAATCTGTCACAAGTGTATCAGTTCAGGGTTTTTCGTGGTATTAATCCCTCGTAACATAAAAGGTCTACACAAGGCGTATTCTTACTTAATGTCGAAGCACACGTATCTTATTAAAAAATAAATGGATTTTCACATATCGGTCTGATTACAATTTTGACTTTTATTCGAGGGGACAAAGGGCATATTGAATTTGAACTCTCCTTGGTATAGCGTATCAACACATAAATTTTGGGAAAATTCGAATCGAGAACGGAAATTTCGTGATTATCTCCTCCGCCAACCCCATTGAAAAGCATGTTAATCAAAGATTAGACATCTAATCCGAAGACTAAACATGTAGTCGTGCACTAAACTGCAAGCGAGGAAATTGACGTAGGAAGGCAGCGAGTAATGTCCAAGAAATAAACCCAATAATTTACTCAATATCTCCCCATAAAGCCCCATTGAAAAAAATCACTTGACGCTGCGGTACCAACTAAAAGAACTGTGGGGCCCTCTCAAAGTCTCCATCGAAAGTCCCATCGAAAGTGACATAGGAGGGCACCGACTAAAAAGCTGTCGGGGCCCTCTCAAAGTTCACCGTTGAAGCCGCCGCGGTACAAAAAAGTCGTCCGAATTTTCAACTCTTCGAGAGATACATGAAGATTGATTCGTACTTTTGCCGAGTCATTCCATCGTGCGTCTGTCTCACCGAAAACGGTCATTGACGATATACCTTTTCTCAAAGTTAGCTCTTCGGCTTTTTGGGTATATTCGGTTATGTGTTGGCTCGAAAACGAAGAATTCGGTTATAACTAAACAAAAATTAAGGATAAAGCAAACAATAAAATTAGATAAACGGGTAAACGTAAATGCAAATAAGAAAGGTAAGTGGCAAAATTAAAGATACGTTATTTCATTGATTGATTGTGAATACCGACAATAATTACTTTGTCTGCTATTTATAGCCCAGATCAGGGAAATAATCATCACGGCGATTATCTTTCAAATTCAAACTATTCCCGAAACATTCAAGATGTTTTCCTAGCAACAAAATTTTGTTATCCATAAGGTGGTTGAATTTTGG
Source organism: Syzygium grande (assembly GCA_024733475.1). Lineage (NCBI taxonomy): Eukaryota > Viridiplantae > Streptophyta > Magnoliopsida > Myrtales > Myrtaceae > Syzygium > Syzygium grande. The sequence goes on along the minus strand of JAMXDD010000006.1, from coordinate 19,873,658 downwards.
CCTTCACGGTCTCTTCGGTAATTTGTCTACCATTCGGTTGTCTTGTTTTTCTGAAACAACATTCGCACTGAACCGTCAGTAACCGCTGCAGTCCTTATCCACGGGCTTCTTTTAACCCATGGGCTGACTTCTCAATGGCACTTCTGGGCTTTATCAATTTGCCGTGACCCGTGCAGATTATTTATGGATGTTAACATATTCCCCATTTCTATTCTTTTAAATACATACTGCAGATATCCTTGGTCGTCGGCTTCGACTTTTGAAATCTTTGGCCAATCCCCGACTTCGTTCTTCTCTCTTCGAGCCGACGGGTGGCGGGATCTGCTCCGCTCTTTTAATCTCCTTTTGCTTTTATGATTGTTGTAGGAGATAATTTCAAGATCGAATTTTTATTCTACTGCTTCATTTTCTTCATCCTTTCTCTCCTTTGAGCTTTTCACCTTCCTTCGGGTCTTACCATGTCTCCTTCTTATGATCCTTTGGCTTTTTTGTCTCGGCTGGACGGCTTCCAGAGAATAAATACAACTCCCTTTTGTCGTTGTTAAACTGTCTCGAGGAGGCACCAGAAGTGACTGTCATCGGTCCCTGCTTCCTCAAACCTAGTGTTCCCGAAGTTTCTTTGAGGTTGTTTCCCTCGACATGCAACTGAACTTCTTCCATTCCAAAAGGAACATATGGTTGATTATATTTGGACCCCAGCATCTCAACGGCTTATGTCTTTTTCTTCCTTTGACCTTTCCTTTTTTGAATGGTACTTAAGACTTAAGCCTCATAAGAACCATGTTTGGCAAGCTTCTAAGATTGACAGTGCCCTCGAATTTTGTACCTTCGATTGGAAACTTAACCCTAAACTTCTCGGTGGTCTCACCAGCTTCTGGTCATCCTCAACTAATTTTTTTTGCCTCTGTTCGGGATCTTTAACAGTGACCCTTCTTCATGTATACGCAATTACCGGTCGCAGTTCTTGGGGTGAGGATCCTTGCTCCGTTGATTCAACTGACTGTCCTTCTTGGGGTAAGGGTACCGACCTGTCTTATAGTCGCTTTCTGGGTAAATTTGCAAATAGGATAGGTTAACCAGCTGATGATGAACATGCTGCCTTTCTTTTATACTGGCCGTCTAAGTTCGGATTCTTTCACTCTCACTCCAAAAAGCAAATGACTTAACCGGTTTAGCTTCTCGGCTTGCCGAAGGCAGACATCTTGCGCTTGGGCGCCTCTTTTGGCTGTTTTGTATAGGGGCTTGGGTTATGCTGCTTCTTCAATGGGCGAAAAGACCTCTAGTGTCTTTTATGGTCCCTTTTGGATTCATCAAGCTTAGGTGAAGCTTTATTTTCCTTCTTTATTTTCTGACGTCAGACTATTTCTTCCCCAGAGGAATAAAGCCGAGCCCTACTTCCCGAAAAATAGGGGAGCTGATCTGTCGAGCTATCGATTCCATTCGGTTCCAACCGGGACCTCAGCTTTTGTTCCACCTGTTATTCTTCCAACCGGGACCTCATCTCCGTTTTGGCTATAAGAATTTTCATCTATTAGACATAATACCGACACACAAGAAAATCTACTTACAAGAATTACATTATTGAATTTTCATTAGGTGACCATCACTATATTAGATCCTACACAAATCAGTTTGAACTACATGTTTGATTAAATGATTTGCTTCTATTTTGAAATACCCACTAATTTTTTTCACGTACAAAACACATGTCTGTCGTCCCAAAAAATAAGGTAAAAAAACTGCATAAAAGGGATATGATCTGTAAAAGGCATTATTCAGGTTATTTCACATTGTCTCTATAATATTAAGCCAAATAAAAAACTTATAAAACATTATTCTGGTTTTGTAACATCAATTTCTATAATGTTAACCCAAAATCTTTATTCCACTCACTTTTTCTTTTCTTCTCGTACTACCCCAAATCCCAAATCTACACTATCCTTCAATTGGGAGAAGAACATTTTGTTTGGTCTCTCCTTAAATTACACATTTGCCTCCATTGGGTGGCCTTATCTCCGAAATGAGTCCTAAGAGCGTCACTGCTTCTTTTGCCAACTTCCCAGCACCCACTGGACTTCATTTGCATCATTCCATCTTCCCCTCTTCCACATCTTCCGTTTTCTCTCACCACAGTGTCACGCAGGTTAGTTTGATTTTTCTGGGTTTTTTTTTTTTGTTCTTCTTCTTTTATTGCAATTCCCCAACTTTTGTACTGAGTTCATCTATGGTTCCATAGGAATTCCTCACGGACATTCAAATTATAATCGATATCCTCACAGACTGCTTAATCCGTAAGCCTTTAATTTTAGTAACGTGAGATTTGCATCATGAGAAAGTTAGACCGTATACTTCCACATTTACATTATTTTTAATATATCCTTGAATTTGTTATTAAGTTCTATATTGTTTCTCATTACACACGGTTTCCTGAGTTCTCTCCTCCTTAATGCAGCTGCGCAGTCTGTCATCAAGTATGTTGCCGTTGAAAATCAATAATCACGAGGGGAATGAACATTTGATAGCTCTATAAAGTACTTTCTAATGCATTTAGCGATATAAACCGGAACTAAATCCTTCATGCATGTTATGCTGTTCTATTGATACTTGTAAGTATCTCATGTCCAAAATTTCTAATCGCACTAATATTTCTATTCACCGTAATAATATCTCTTTGGAGGAGTAAAGAGACGCAGAAAGCAATCCCTTACATGTGTATCGCTTGCATGAGGGCTAGCGTAGATGTAACCAACTTCCTCCGCTTGTTTGGATGAATTTGAACATTGGCCCCAAGTCCACGCTTGAATAAAGAAGTTATGTTTAATCATCAAACAAAAGTTTAGAAAACCCTATTACATAAATCAATCGTATAAATAGAACTTCGCATCATTGGAATTCCTGCATGGAAAATTTTCTCAATAGCAATGAATAGAGCATTAACACAACGGCAAGTCATTTGATTTGAACCAGCAAGCTATATGTTCCGCAATAGGTGTGAAGATCCAAGGGTAGGAGAGAAAGCTACCTGATTGCTCCCTCTCACCCTCTTTCTTTTCGCAAAAGCTTGAATTGAATAAGGAATGGACCATGATTGGTTTCGCGTATCCAAAACTTCCTTACAAAAAGGAAAATAAGAGAGGGAGTATTCCAAAAATCACCTTGACACGGTGTCTGTTTTTTAACGTTTCACCCTAACTTGTTTTTGTTTCACAATACCCCGCGAACTTGATCATTTTGACCCGATAATACCCTAAAGTTCTATTTCTCAAAGATGCCCCAAACTTGACTTTATTCCAAAATACCTCATGGACTTAATCATTTTGGCTCAATAACCCCCTGAGCTTATAGCGGATGAAAACAATGGCCAGGCAATGAACACTTGCTTGTCTTGTGCGAGTTTAGCTCCTTTTCCACAGTCGTTTCAGTTGAAAAAAACGCATTTCTCTCATGCCACTCACGTGCACATAAAAAGTGTTAAGAACCCCTAAATTTGTCCCGAACTTTACACATCAAAAGGAAAGGATTAAGGTTTCTCAAGCATAGATTGAAAACTTGAAGATGGAGGATCACTGCAGATGCGGGAGGAGAGCTATCATAAGAATGTCCATTTGAGAATGTCCAAAAACTTCAAGATTTTGTCCCCTGATGTTAACGCTCGGAGTTACTAAACAGTAATCCTGATGGATTATTTGATGCCGAGCTTGAAATTGGTTCCAAATTATTAGTAGAAAGTTATGTATCTCACGTGGAGTTGAAAATACCTCAGTTCATAAAGGTAAACTAACGCCCAGACTTACTTGGTCAACCTACCTCCTGTTTCTTTTTATTTTTCATTCGGTCATTCCTCTGCCCCATTACTACAATAAAATTGGTGGAATCCGCTCTTCTTGTACTCTGAATTCTATTATCTAATCAAACTTTAGTTCATCGTCAGCATGTTGAAAGCATGGCGCTTGGGCAGCTGCGTATGTACCTATATACAAATACATAAAATTTGACACTTAATAGTGTCCAACTTCAATTTTTAATAGCCACCAGTAGGCGATCACGTATTGAATACTCTCTCTCTCTCTCTAAACTCCCATCCCTTTGATGTTATTCTTCTGCCACTTCCAGACTATAGCGTTGCAGAGCTTCCTCTCTGACCATCTGATAACTATTTGACAATTCAGTTCAAGACCAGTTCCAGAATCTTGCAACATTTACTTTTTGGTGGATTTCAAGTTTCAGTCACCACTCTACCGACAAGTATGGTGCTCTCCTCTGTTAGTATTGACGATTGATTTACATGTTTCTATCTATGTTTCTTTGAAAGAATCGTTTCTTTCTTGGCCAGACCTGTTCTCTATGCTTTGTTTATTTGATTTGCAAACTGAAATCTAGTGAAATAGAAAGACAAAGGTAAGACAAGGATGATATTGAATAGGATAACAAGCAACTGATCTCTCTAACATTAATCCGATGCAATATTCTATCGTTTGACTCGAAAAATAAGTCTCCAAATTAAATCCTCAGAAATATATCCAAAACAAGCATCCTAGAAAACTAAAAAGGCAAATAAAATTAATCCGAAAAAAATCCACAAACCAGAAATGAGAAGAGACTTTCTAAACGTCCTTTTCTATTTATCGTCCTTAAAAAGATGATCAAAGACTAGTTCATCAACTCAACCAAACAAGAACTGCAAAATAGGCTATTAGTCCTCCAAGAAATGTCTTATTTCATGTAACCAACTGACCAATTTCATCTTATTTATCGTCCTTAAAAAGAAGCCTCAAATGAAGAGATCACTCCAAGAGGAAACAAGCCACTGCCAATCGAGCTGAATTGCAAAATCCAAAATCAGCATGTAAAACAATCAAATCCATCAATTGATGAATCAATAAATGATCAAAGGAGCGAGGAAACTCTAATAATGCCCATAACCATGGCAAGGTCCAACAGAGGGATCTTAAACCTTCGGAAAACTCCGTTCAGCATTAAATTTCTGCAACCAGACATATCCATTTGAAAACCAGACCGTGAAAGCAATCGGCTAATCAACAATCAATCAAGAAGCATAAACAAAGGAAGGATCAAGAATGCGATTTGACATCGATGTCTCCTCTTAAGTCGATTTTGCTGAGAAAGTAAAGCAATAGCTATGAGAGAGAGGCACTCTTGCACAACCAGAGACGCGAAACGACATTGAAGGATGAGGACACGAGGGATGGACAGTTATCTGGAGGAAGGAGACACCGGCTCTAGATTTTCGATACTAATAATCCGAAGTGGAGTCCACATTGGATTGTGTGATCTGCCAACGCGTACCCTTTGCGTAGAAAGAACCAGCACAGATCATAGACACTCCACATCGGCCTTCACATGGAAGTATTGCATCGACCAAACACTGACCTGAGAGGGAAAGAGAACTAGACACTGATCGTTTCACCAAACAGAACTGGAGAACAAATTTTAGTCAAGAAACTGCAGCTTATCCAATTTCAAACAGTCGTCAACTCAGCCCCAGAGAAAAACGCTATAGATCACCACTTCTCAAGTCCCGCGAAACTCCAATCTGTAAAAAGAATTAGAGAATAGTCCTGTCATCACTCCCAAAGATTAAGAACAGTTGAAGAATTAATTTCAATCAAAACTAGCAAGCACCAAGAAGGTTATCAAATTTCAGTCCATCACGCAGGACCTGAAAAATGTTACTGGTTCATCATGTAACCAAGAAAGAGTGCAAAATGGATTGTTGGTGCTCCAAAAGGCCTAAAATTGCCTAAATCGATGCAACAAACTTACCAGTGTCATCGTATTTATCCTGCTTCAACGACATCAGCAAAAGAAAAAGAGATCAAACAGAACAAGCCCGCTGCCAAGTCACCCAATAACAAAATCCAGAGTAAGCTGGTGGACCAAACGATTCCCATAAACCACGGCAAAGTCACGAAGAGACCACATCTAACTTGATGAGGTAAAAGTATTGCATCAAACAAACTCTAACGCAAAGGAAACAATATGAAGCACTGATCATCTGACCTTGACTGGTAAATGACTGAAGTGGAGAACATATTTCACTCACACTAATAACTGCCTAGACTCCAAGAGGCGGTGCTTATCCAATTTCAAACAAATTAGCCCCACAGAAAAAACGCAATAGGTCACCACTTCTTAACTCCAGTGAAATGGACCCGTAAAAGAATTAGAGTGCCCAGAAGGTTTCAAAATGTCAGTTTCATTGCCTCTCCTGAAGATGATCAGAGACTATCATCAACTCAACCAAACAAGAAGCAAAATAAGGCCATTAGTCCTCCAAGCAATGCCTTACTTTATGTAATCAACTGACCAATATCTATTCATCATTCTTAGACAACGTCCTTAGATGAAGATATGCTCCAAGAGGAAAGAAGCCATTGCCAATTGAATCCAGAATCTGTTAGTAAAACATTAAATCGATCAATTGATGAATCAATAAATGATCAAACGAGGGTAAACCCTAAGAATGCTCATAAACATGGTAAAGTACAAGACTGGCGATCCAAAACCTTCTTAAAACACCGTCAGCAAACAGAAGAAATTAAAGTTTCTGCAACCAGACATATCTTTTTAACAATCAGACCGTGAAAGCAAATAAAAGAACAATCACAACGCGATCTTTGAAGATGATATTGCAGTGTTCGTCAAGTGAAAGCTATGATAGAGAGGAAGACAAGCACAACCCGAGAGGTGGGGGAGGACTGAAAGATGAGGACACAAGGAGACAGCGGCTCTATATTTTTACTACTTAAAATCTGAAGCAAAGTCTAGATTTGGATTGTGTGATCTGTTGACGTGTACCCATTACGTAGAACATCACCGATCATAGACACTCCACATTGACCTTGACGAGAAGTATTGCATCACCCAAACTCACCTGCGAGGGAAGGATAAATACGGATTTCATCATTCTGCCTTAACAGGAAAATAACATAAATGGCGAACAAATTGCAATCAAGAAGTGGCAGCTTATCCAATTTCCAGCAATCTTCAACCTAGCCCCAGAGAAAAACACAATAGAACACGACTTCTCAAGTCTGGCGAAACTCCAATCTGTAAAAGAATCAGAACTAGATGTAATAGCGTCGCCACTCCCAAAGACAAAAATAGACAACAAATTTTAATTCAAACCAGCAAATACCTAGAAGGTTATCGCATTTTGGTCTGGCGAAACTCCGATCTGTAAAAGAATTAGAACTAGATGTAATAGCGTCGCCACTACCAAAGACAAAAATAGACTGCAGAATAAATTTTAATTCAAACCAGCATGTGCCCAGAAGGTTATCACATTTAAGTCATCGCCTAGACCTGAAAATGTTATTAGAGACTAGTAGTTCCCGAAAAATAATGCGAAAACAAATTTTAATTCAAACCAGCATGTGCCCAGAAGGTTATCACATTTAAGTCATCGCCTAGACCTGAAAATGTTATTAGAGACTGGTAGTTCCCGAAAAATAATGCAAAACAAATTTTAATTCAAACCAGCATATGCCCAGAAGGTTATCACAGTTCAGTCATCGCCTAGACCTGAAAATGTTATTAGAGACTAGTAGTTCCCGAAAAAGAATGCAAAATAGATTGTCGATCCTCTAAAAAGCCTTATTTTATGCAACAGCTGACCAGTGTCATCGCATTTTTTGTCCTTCATCCGCAAACAAAAAGAACGATCCAAGAGGAAAGAAGCCACTGCAATTCACCGAATAACAAATTCCAGAGTAAGCTGATAGAGCAAGTGAACGAGATTGATCGATGGACCAATAAACAATCAAACGAGGAGCATAAACCAAACAAGTCCCACACAACCCCGACAAAGTCACAAAGAGAACATACGTAACAATTGGAATCTCTGCAGCAGCAGAAATTAGGCTTCTGCAACTAGCCAGATGCTTCAAAAATCATACCGAGAGAACAATTGGCTCATCAAGAATCAACTAAGAAATAGAAACAAATGAAGGGTCAAGAGTGCAAATCGTGATTGATATCTCCTTTGAAGACGATCTCGCAGTGGCTGTCACGAAAGAGAGAGCGAACGAAAGGAATAGAGAGAGAGAGATGAATGTAATCAATGATGATCAGCTCGCTAATCCACAGCACAGCACTTCATTAAAACTAATAACTGTCTAGAATCCAAGAAGCGTAGCGCTTATCCAAATTTCAAAGAACTACAACATAGGCCAATAGTCCTCCAAAAAAATGTCTTATTTCAAGTAACCAACTGACCAGTTTCATCTTATTTATCATGTCCTTAGACAGCATCCTCCTCAGATGAAGAGATCGCTCCAAGAGGAAAGAAGCCACTGCCAATTGAGCTGAATTGCGAAATCCAAAATCAGCCGGTAAAACAATTAAACCCATCAATTGATGAATCAATGAACGATCAAAGGAGCGTAACGATGCCCATAACCATGGCAAAGTCCAAAAAAAAGGCGATCCAAAACCTTTGGAAAACTCTGTTCAGCATTCAGAATAGATTTGAGTTTCTGCAACCAGACATATCCTTTCACAGATCAGACCGTGAAAACAACCGGCTAATCAACAATCAATCAAGAAGCCGAAACCAAAGAAGGGTCAAGAAGTCGACTTTCACATTGATGTCTCCTCTGAAGAGGGTATTTCGCAGAGAAAATCAAGCAATAGCCATGAGAGAGAGGAACACTTGCACAACCAGAGATGCGGGGGCGACATTGAAGGATGAGGACATGAGGGAAGGACGGTTGGTTATCTGGAGGAAGAAAACACATGCTCTAGATTTTCAATACTAATAATCCGAAGCAGCACAGTCCGGATTGGATTGTGCGATCATAGACACTCCACATCGACCTTCACGTGGTAAAGTATCACATCGACCAAAGCCTCGACCTACGTGGGACAGAGAACTTGGCATTGATCGTTTCACCTTAACTGGAAAATAACAGAACTGGAGAACAAATATTCAATCAAGAAACGGCAGCTTATACGATCTCAAACAATCGTCAACTCAGCCTCGGAGAAAACCGCAACAGATCGCCACTTCTCTCAAGTCCGGCGAAACTCCAATCTGTAAAAGAATTAGAGAACTGGTCCATATGATGTCGTCACTCCGCAAAGATTTCGTAAAGCTGAAGAACAAATTCCAATCAAAACCAGCAAGAGCCCAAGAAGGTTATCGAATTTCAGTCCATCGATCATGTTAACCAAGAAGGACTGCAAAACGGATCCTCGGTCCTCCAAAAGGCCAGAAATCGATGCCGCGTCACCGTATTCATCCTCCTTCGACGATATCAGCAAAGGAAGAGACCGATCAAAACAAGCCACTGCCAAATTCACCGAGAATAACAAAAATCCAGAGTAAGCCGGTAGAACAGAGTAAACACGCAGAAGATCGGAACGGCGGATGAATCAATGAACCGATCAAAGGAGGAGCGTGAACCAAACGACTCCCATGAAACCACGGTGAAGTCACGAAGAGACCGGTGCGAAACCTTGAGAAATCTCCGCCGGCAGAAGGAAACTGAGTTTCTGCAAAAGCCACATGCTTCAAGAAATCAGACCCCAGTAAACAATTCTCCATCAAACAACAACAACAACAAAAGGAAGGACGAGAACAAGATTGAGAAGGCGAAGGAGAGACGGGTATTTATAGGAAGGAGACACCGACTTCGGGGACCGACAACGGTCATCCGAAGCAGAGTCAGGTTCGGAAATTAGGTTCGGATGACGGCGTGATCACCATCATTTGTTTGACACGAGTCAAAATTAGGATTGGGACGCGTTGCATTCATCTTTGACCGCATGTCCTAATCAATAATTTTAGTCTCCATTTATTTGATGAGAAATAAATAATTTAAAAATTATTTTCTAAAAAAAATTACTAATTGTTATTTATAGAGTGTTACGGGTATATTAACCTTGATGGGGACAATTGCTAAGTATTGGTATTATCATTGATAATAGCTTGAGGCAATTTAAATTATTATCAATCAATTGCTCAGCGTTGGCATTCTCTGGCATTCTCGTGTTATGATCTTTTTAGTGAATTTATTATCCCTAAGGGTAAATTAACAATCGAAAGGGCAACGCTATCATTCACGCAGCTACGTTTTCAATTGCACCACTCGCTTTCTTGCTCACGCTTTTTGTCCCATTTCCTCTCGTGTCCCTTTCTTACACAAGAGAATCAAGTTCGATGCCACTTTTTCCTCAACTAAAGACTCGAGGACCTCACACGATCATCCGAGAGAATAGAGCTCCAAGATCACTCTTGCACACGAGTTACTTCACTAATCAAAGAAATCAAGGATTCAAAGGACATTTAGAGATGACTCTCCTGCACTTTCTTGTATTGTTGTTCTTGTTCCAAGAACATGAATGGGTAGAACTAGATACATAAATGCTAGATGCTTCCCAACACATCATATTGTATTTGATAAGGTTCATCCTCCTCCTTTGAACATACTTTGGATAATCGTAATACATGAACTGGCCACTTATTTGAAGAGAACGTACTTAGACTTTACTTGGTCATTACTCACTCATGTTTAGCCCATACAGTGCACTCGTCCGTGTATGCACATCCCGCGTGCATTTCGCATTCAGCTCGTGTGCATTACACGCGCACAGCTCTAGGTCAGCTAGTGCCAAGCTCACGGCACCTGGTTGACTCACGTCGTGACGCAAATCTCAACTATGGACGTTCCAATAACATTTCCAATATTACCAAAAAATTTTGACGAGTTTATTTTTTTTGGTCAGGTTTTTGAGGAGTTAAGATGCTTGAACATGTCTTATTTATTTTCGCGCAATTTTGTGTGCTAACTTTAGTGGTCTATCTTTGTACCCTCGACATTAGTAAGAGAAAATGTGGAAAACTCATTTATATGATGATTAATCGGGGTCATCATCTATGCTATTATAAGAAGAGCCCAAAGCATATGATCAGGTACTAGGAAACAATGTCGACTGCATAGTCCAGCAACTGCAATTGCAACTGCCGGTGGCCCATTAACATCAGATGAGATGCTAGGAAATGAAGAGCACTTGAAACATTAGTAAAGTACAGCGACATTGTCTGGCCATGTCTTGAATCACACGAGAAATGGTCGCACGATCGCAAAATTCGCCACGTCAAAGAATTGGTGATTGATCCCTTGTGATTTCTGTGGTTCTTCTTCGTGCTAGGTTTCTGCAGATTATTTCATTTTTAGGGGAACATGAGTTTATATCTTTTCAGAGACTATGAAGAACAGCATGATGTCTTCAAAACTTCAGCAAGATTATAAACGAAATGGCCTTTTCTTCCAGTGAGACAACACAGAGAACATTTAAAAGAACTAATAAGGTTAGACCAGCATTTTGAAAGTCTTTGTCGCGAAACTATGTCGATCTTCGAACCATCTTGCTCAAGCCTTGGCGTAAACATTGTAATGGATAATCAAATCACCGCAAAACAACTAAAAGAATCATTGAGCACACTTGAATACAGAAGATGCACTTCAGTTGCCAGAGCAGAGCCGACTTGATCAGTCTTTTTTCGAGAGCAACGACTCTAAAATTGTATCAGCAAAATTAGATTACCATGGCAGTTTGGTCACTACAAAGCAACTTTTAAGGCATTGGCATCAGGAGCTTCTGATTTTAATCTCATGGCTCTGATATATCAATGCTCCCCAGCTGATCCTCCCCATTTCCTCAGGCGACTCTCTGCTTCCTCAGCCTGAAATCCAATGGAGCATTGATTTCCAATGCAATAATTGTGGATTTAGAAAGCCTGTAGAAGAAACTCACGGTACAAACAGAAGAGAATGAAGGCAACGGATGGATGATGAACTGACGATGTTTAATGTTCACGTCGAAAGGGAAGGGAACTTACTTCTCTGCTCCAGTTGGTTATGGAAGTGGCAATTACTAGGATGATACTTTGCAGATAGGTGCCTCCGATCATTCCCGACCAAATCCCCTGCAAACGTTGGAGATGAATGCAGGTTATGCGAGAAAGAATCAAAATCAAGAAACGGAAACTTTATAATACAGAAACCAAACAATGGCTGCACTGTAAAAAAGGTGATAATTGTTTCCAGGCACTGGACAAGTCGTTCTTCGATGTCTTGCTTTGTAATATCTCAGATGACATGAAAGCTGATTTTGTTCCATCGCATCCTAGTAGTCCAATATAATTGATCAAGCACTCACCATTGCCCCAAAACCGAATGTGAAGCCGAGGAGGATGCCGGCTGGCAATCCAATGATATAGATTATACTATGTTCATTTTGAAATCATGACTTTTTAATGTCTTAAGGAGCCTTTTTATCTGAAGTGATTTGATGTCTTCTGGTTATTGAATACTCCTTGTGCAGTTCTTATTATATGAGCCACTGGTGTAGGCGATCATTTATTAAATACTACTCTCTCTCTCTCTCTCTCTCTCTCTCTCTCTCTCTCTCTCTCTCTCTTTGAACTTCCATCCTTCGATGTTGTTTCTCTGCCGCTTCTAGACTGCAGTGTCGCAGAGCACCCTCTTTGACCATCTGATAAATATTTGGCAATTCAATTCAGGACCAGTTCCAGGGTCTTGCAATATTTACTTTCTGGTGGATTTCAAGTTTCAGTCACCACTCTACCGACGAGTATGGGGCTCTCTTCTGTTAGTGTTGACGATTGATTTACATGTTTTTATCCATGTGAACTTTGAAATAATCCTTTTTTTTTCCAAACCTGTTCTCTATATTTTGTCTATTTGATTTGCAAATTGAAATATAGTGAAATAGGCATGAGAGTAGATATATTAAGGTGACGGAGTATTTATATTCTTGGTCGAAGACGTAGCAAATGTTTATCAACCTGGTTAGGCGAATGATACATGTGCAGCTCCTTTTGGTTGAGGCTTTTTTGCCTAATGAATCCTACTTTTGTTTCTTCACTTACAATTTTTCATTTTTTCTCTTGGTCCACTAGGGGTGATTGATTCACACATGGATTGTTAATATTTGTGAAAGGAAGGCTACATATTAGATAATCAAATTCACGTTTGTTTTGTTGCTAGGGGAACTTCTGGCCCCTTGGGAGGCCCTCTCGAGTCATTCGCTGCGAGGGTTCTGTTGTCACGTCCCAAACCCCGTCGAGCTTGCGACTCACTTCTCTGGTCGAATAATGCGACATCCCAGGGTATCGTCGACCTCACTTATAACTATAAGAGATTTAAAACGATCAACGGAAACCACAAATACTCGGACAATTAGAACTAGGGTAATTAAGGAGAATAAACATACTCGTTCCTCATTCAAACTTATATAATATTCACAATTTACAAACCGCCATATATATATGCACACCGTACTATAAACCACCGATATTAAAAGGATTGATGACCTGGATATTCTATCACCAAAATTGAGACTACTCAAAAAGCTTATTATCAACCCCTAAACCTAGCCCTTACGCCCTCTGCTTGGCGTTCATTCTGAATCTGATTTTTTGTTGTCTGAATCTTAATTCCCTTGAACAGTCTACTCCTCCGAGGACTCCGGCTCGGCCTCAATCTCGATCAGGTGGTTTATGTCACCCGATTCCGCTGGAACCGCGTTCTGCTCCTCCGAGTCGGACTCGTCAAAGAACTCGTCCTCTGGCACAAAATCGGGGCAATCCATTGCTCATATGGGGGAATGTACACCGGTTCTTCTTCTGGCTTGTCCTCAGCCTCAACAAGTTCATCCTCGGGTTTGGCCTCGGGCCCTTCCTCTTCCGGTTCTTCCTCTGGAATCGACTCGAGATCCACGTCCATTGGATCGTACCCCGCCTGCGACTCATCAAGTTCTGGCTCGTACTTGGCCTCCAAGGGCTCAAGTGTTGCAGGCGCTTGTTGCAATCCAGACTACACCAGACTAGTCTCTACACTAGTCAACTCGCCATCAAGAGAAGGTATAGCAGACGGGTCCCAGTCCTCAACTCCATCAAAGGGGACATCAAATCCACAGACGGGTCCAAACTTGTCTATCCCGTCTTGAAAGAACCAAGCTGTGTATGTATGGGCCTCCTATAGGGGTAATCCTACATCTACCCAGACTACGGTGGTATGCTTAATTCAGGTAATGAACTCATCTACAGGGTATTCTATAACATTGTGGTCGGTATGCACCGGTACTCCAAAACGCTTAGGTGGCGGTGGCGGAGGAGGATTCATTGCTTAGGCCGGGGTTTTGAAATGTTTGGTTGAAATAACCATGAGAATACATCTCAGCAAGCACACACCCTAAACCCCACCTAAGCTATCACATATCTCTAGACAATCACGACAAACAACCACACTCAGCTATTACATCGCAAGCACACAATCAATACTTACTTGGGCCTTTCCAGCATGTAACCTGCACGTTAGCCATAATAGCACCATTCCACTCACATGCATGTTCTAATTACGTTTCATGTATTCAGTCCGATCTCATCACATTTTTTCCACACCACTCGCCAGTGACCCGTGTAATGGTACCACCTCAGGTTGACTACGACCATCTCACACTTGCCTCACCAGTGGCCCGCGTAATAGTACCGTCTCAGGCTCATTACGACTAACTCATAGCAACACTTCAAGGTCCGCTTAATGGTACCGTCTCAGGCCGTGTATCTTGCCCCCATAGTGGTATCGCATCAGGCTCAACACCCACCACCTACGACACAACCCGCGTAATGGTACCGCCGTAAGTTGGCCGTCTTTCGATAATATCGGGTATCGTTCCCGCATAGTAGTACCACCATCACACGTACCACACCATACACAATTTCTCGCTCATGCACATACTCAATACCCACTTGCCAATCAATTGGCCACTCACACGTGGCCCCTGCACGCACTAATTCACACACATTCTCATGCTCAATAAACATCCAATATGGCCAATTGATAATTAATTCAATTCGACCCGAGTGTACACATAACCAAGCATATTTTAATCAATCAATTGCACACTAATGCACCAAATTTCATCATCACAATTCAACCACAGTTCAAACGCACAACCAACATACAAATTGACATTTTTTTCCATATCAAAATCACGGCAAATCAGTTTCGGCTCTTCACGACATTTTCCCATAATTAGTCACCAGATCTAAATACCTAATTTACATACCAAACCGCATTTTCCAGCATTCAAACCATCAATTTCCAGCATATACTCGGCCTCTAAATTTCCATCAAAATCTCCCAAATTCATTCCTTAGGTCCGCTAATCAATTCCGGCCCTAAAACCATACTAATCCGCGTCTAATTAAACCCGATTCCACCTCAAATTTGTTCATCGATACCTGAAGTCCTAAATAAAGTTTAGGGTGCGACTTACCAAACTCTAGACTAACTCGGCTAGAGCGGAAAACAGGCGATGGTCAACGGCGAGCGGTGGCAAGCGGCTCGGTGACGGCGGATTGGCTGGACGGCGTGCGGCGGCGACAACGGCTTGGGCCGGTTCCTCACGGCCACGGGAGAGGGAGAGAGAGAGAACCGAGAGGGTGAGGGGGATAGTGGTGGTACGGCGGACGGGTGGTGGCACGGCGGCGGTTGGGCGGACGATGGCCGGACAGCGGTGGCGCGGCCAAGAGGGAGAGGCAGTCGACAGTAAAGGGAGGGGGAGAGAGAGATAGAGCCGAGAGATGAGAGAGAGAGATTGAGGAGAGAGAGAGAGGTTTTGGTCTTAAGTAGTCAAACAAATAATTGAGGGCCAAAATGATCATCTTGCCCTTGTCTCACAAATCAAATTGATGATCGAGATTCGATCTTATCCTAAGATCAACAGCCCGGATCGAATCTTTTCCAAAAATATCCAAGAGCAATTTGAGAATTTCATAAAATTCCAAGGCAAAATTGTCCAACTCAAAAGTTAGGGCAAAATGACCAAAATGCCCTTCCCCTTTAATACTTGCCCTTTATAAATCCTCAAAGGTAAAATGGTCACTTTTCCATTTTCTTGCCGAAATTGAATTTTTCTGAAGGATTCGGGAAAATCCAAAGCTGTACGTTTTAACCACAATGTTGTCTTAACGTTCCGTTATGACTTCCCAATTTTTCGATGTCTAATTTGGGCTCTAATTAATAATCGAATTTTATTTAACGTAACTCGAGCGTTTCTCAAACTAACGGGCAGCTTTTGGGGAAATTCGCATATTCGACCCGTAATTGATAATAAATCGAGTCACGTGCAAGTTTATTCGGTCCGTGTCGACTTCAGTTATCACTTAATCGCGAGGATCGATCACTAGATCTGAAGGGCACAATCGTTTGGTATAGGTTTAGGGTCATTCGTTAATTCATTTTCGTGATCCAGCGGAATCACCTGCGATCCACTACTATGACAGTGGCGAACTGACCCCTGGCTATCCTTGGATCGGCCTACAGTGACTCAAAATGTCACATCGGCGATTTTATGATCAAAAATCAATTCACGATCAAATTTTCTTTAGTCGCACGAATTTAAATCCCTAATTAGCCCATTCCTAATAGTTAGTATCTTAAAAATGATCAGTTCCGGACGAGAACTAACTACGAGTACGTTCATAAAACCAAGCATTTCATAAATCCCAAATGGGCAAATTTCAGAATGTCACAACTCTTCCCTCTTTACAAAAATTTCGTCCTCGAAATTTATAAATCACACTACTACTCAAACAATTGGAGTTATTGATGTTGCATTATCTCTTCACTTTCCCAAGTCGCACCTTCAATCCCGTGATGCTCCCATACAACCTTGATCATCGGGATCGTCTTGTTCCTCAAAATTCGCTCTTTTTGATCCTCGATCCTTATTGGTCTTTCGGCATATGACACTTTGTCGTCGACTTCTATTTCCTCATAATTCAACATATGAGTTGGGTTCAACTCATATTTCCTCAACATTGATACATGAAACACATTATGCACTTGCGACAAATTCGGTGGAAGTGCAAGGCGATCGCTAAATCTCAATCCTTTCTAGAACCTCAAAGGTCCCCGTGCCTCGGACTCAGCTTCCCTTTCTTACCGAATCTAGATAGTCCTCTCATAGGTGATACCTTAAGAAATACGTGATCCTCTACTTGAAACTCCAAAGGCCTTTGCTTTCTATCTGCATAACTCTTTTGATGGGTTTGAGCTATTTGTAGCCTTTCGCGAATCACCTTAACAACCTCAACTGATTGTTGAACTAACTTTGGCCCGATTATACTCCTTTCTCCTACTCCATCCCAACATACAGGCGTTCTACAAACCCTGCCATATAGCACTTCAAAGGGCGCCATACCTATGCTCTGCTGAAAACTATTATTATAAGCAAACTCTGCTAAGAGCAATTGCTCTTCCCACTTACCCTGAAAATCCAATACACGTGCCCTAAGCATATCCTCTAAAGTCTGAATTGTCCTTTCAGATTGGCCATATGTTTGAGGATAGTAGGCTATACTGAACTGCAGCTTTGATCCTAATGCCGTCTACAGACTTTTCCAAAAAATTAGCGGTAAACCTAGGATCACGATCTAAGGTAATAGTTACTGGTAACCCATGTAATCAAACTATCTGCTGCACATACAACTCAGCATATCGATCTAATTCAGTATCCCGTCTTCGGATATCTAGAAATCCGGCTTTCTTTTGGCCTCCTCCATCTCTAAAATCCTTTGGATTTCTTGATCCGTAGACTATAACATCTTAATCTTACTTTGGATCTCGATTCAATTCTAAAAGCGTGTGATGGCTCGAGATTTGACTTACTTCGAATCTAAACTCCGAGTCTCGCACTTTTTGTAACAATGTCCATTCCTTGACCATTAAATGCGCAATGCTCGACTTCCGACTCAATGCATCGGCTACCCGGTTGGCCTTCCCAGGATGATATAGTATATCACAGTCGTAATCTTTCAACAATTTCATCCATCGATACTGCCTCATGTTTAACTCCTTTTGGGAAAACATATATTTGAGGCTCTGATGATCGGTATAGATCTGAAGTTTCTCTCCAC
Source organism: Syzygium grande (assembly GCA_024733475.1). Classification (NCBI taxonomy): domain Eukaryota; kingdom Viridiplantae; phylum Streptophyta; class Magnoliopsida; order Myrtales; family Myrtaceae; genus Syzygium; species Syzygium grande. The sequence continues at coordinate 19,855,684 of JAMXDD010000006.1, read as the reverse complement.
ATAAATAGTGTCGCCAAATCTTCAAAGTGAATACTATTGCGGTTAATTCCAAGTCATACGTTAGATAGTTCAACTCATGTTGTCTCAACTGCCTTGACGTGTAGGCTACTACTTGCCCATTTTGCATAAGTACACACCCCAATCCTTTCAACGACGCATCGCTATAAATTTCATATCCTCCGGATCCTGATAGAATAGTCAACACCAGTGCCGTTGACAATCTATGCTTCAATTCTTGAAAACTCTTTTCACATTTATCGATCTACTCAAACTTCGTTTCCTTTTTCAATAATTGTGTCAGCGGTGTCGCTATTGCGAAAATCCCTTCCACGAAGCGATGATAGTATCTGCCAAACCCAGAAGGCTTCAAACCTTTGTTACCGTCGTTGGTCTCGGTCACTTCATTACCGCCTCAATCTTGGTTGGATCCACTAAAATTGTTTCCCCAGAAATCACATGTCTAAGAAATGCTACTCGATTGAGCTAGAATTCGTATTTGCTAAACTTAGCATACAATGCATTTTCTCTTAAAGTCTGCAACACTCTACTCAAGTGAAATTTATGCTCCTCTAGGCTCTTCGAGTACACCAGTATGTCATTTATAAAAACGATCACAAATTGATCTAAGAACTCCTTAAACACCCGATTCATTAAATTCATAAAGGCAGCAGGGGCATTCGTCAATTCGAACGGCATTACCGTAAACTCATAATGTCCATATCTCGTTCTAAATGCCATCTTCTGTATATCTTCCTTCCTAATCCTCAACTGATGATATCCCGTCCTCAAATCAATTTTAGAGAATACTAAAGTCCCTTGTAACTAATTAAACAAATCATCAATCCTCGGTAAGGGATATTTATGTTTGATCATCACCTGATTTAGCTGCTTATAATCGATACATAATATCAATGATCCATCTTTCTTTCTCACAAAAAAGCTGGCTCCCCCGGAGAGCGTACTTGGACAAGTAAATCCCTTGTCTAACAATTCTTGCATTTACACCTTTAATTCCTTTAACTCCAATAGCGACATCCTATAAGGTGCCTTTGAGATTGGCTTAGTTCTAGGTGACAACTTGATTACAAACTCTACTTCTCTTTCCGATGGCAATCCCGGCAATTCTGAAGAAACACATCAGGATATTCACACTGCGGCTATGTCCTCTAGTTTCGACTCCTCACCGAATTAAATCAACTACGATCGCTAGAAATCCTTGACACCCTTCACTCAACAACTTTGTCATTTTTAGCAACGAAATCCATGGAATCAAGGTCCCTCTCAATTTCCCACAAACTTGAATTCGAATGTCCAATAGGATTAAATTGGATCACCCACCGCTATTACAATCCATTACGGCCTACCCGCTTAGATACTTGATCCATACCCACTATCACATCGAAATCATACATGGCTAGAATCGCTAAATCAATCCTTTCCTCCCTATCCCTAATCATAATCTTACGATTCGGACACCCCAACGAAACTAGCATCTTATCATTCAAGGGAGTTGTCACGCATAATACAACATCAAGCAACTACGGTTCTATACCAATCAATTCAACAAATTGCTCAAATATAAAGAAATGTGACGCCCCAGGGTCAAATTAAGCATATGCAGTATGGTTGCACAAAGAAACCGTACCTGTGACAACCCCCCTAGCGTTCTTAGCCTCTCTTTTGGCCTTAGCATACACTTGTCCTTATGCCTGTGGCTTATTCTGATTTGCTGTTCGGGCCGCTCCAATCTGGTTCCCATTCCGGGGTGATGGCAATGCAGGCGACCTATTCTACCTGAGATTGGGGCAAAATCTTATGTGGTGACCAAATCCACCACACCCAAAACATGCTCCGTCCCGGGTTGGACAAGGTCCATTTCCATGTCTTTCCCCACATACCCTACATGGACCATTTTGATTACGGGCCGGCTTCCCTATATTCCTTCTAGCCGGAGGACAAAACGTCGATTACCCGTCATTGGCCTCTTCCCTAACTGACGGTTGTCCCTACCTAGGATAAACCTCGATACAGAATCGGCGGCCCTATCTATCTAATCCCGTTCAAGAACCTGAGCTCTATCATATATGTTCTCATAAGTCCTCAAATTCACCAGTATCAACTGGCTGTGAATATCGGCTTTCAATTCATCCCTAAACCTTCGTGCCTTGTCCTCGAGATGCTCTACCATTCTCGGTGCAAATTTAGACAGTCTAGCAAATTCCACCTCATATTAATCTACCGTCATCTGACCTTTGCGAAGTCTCATAAACTCGGCTAGCTTTCTTTCCTTATCGCTCTCCGAGAAATACTTTCCATAAAAACTTTGGTGAGCTTGCAACCCAAGTGCAGGTGGTACCTTGAAACACTCTATCCTGGTGGCCTTCCACCAATCATTCGCATTATCTTGTAATTGATATACCGCTTTTGGTTACTTTCTCATTATCGATGCACTCCCTAATACCTCAAAGGCTTTCAAGGTTCCTCTGCCCATCGCGGTGTAACCTCGGGGTCACCTCTTCTACTAAACTTAGGCGATTTTAACTTCATAAACTACTCGACCAATTGGTACATTTGTCTATTCACATTCACTTGCCCCTGCCCTTGATTCCCATTATCCTTATTAGCGAGCGGCCACAAGTGACCTCGGCGACAGGCAATCGTGGCGGCCTCGTTCTTAAGTTTCTTTGTCCTATTAGATTACCGATATGTTCTAAGGTCCCTCATAATCGCTTAATTATAGGATCCTTGGCGGGTCTAACATCAACTTTGGGGTCCACTGCGGCTCCAAAGATCAACTCCGGGGTTTTCTACTGCTCTAGCACCCATTTCGAGGTCCTTTACGGCTCTAACTCAAGCACCGACCTCCATCTCTCATTTCCTCTTCCTCGCCCCTTCTTGGGACTCTTCCTACACCTCTTCCTTCGCTGCTCATTATTTCAACTTCCTACCACTCTCCTACCTACTATAATTCCACTCAAGAATTAGTAATCTAGGCCAACTAGATGGGTCTAGTCCCTAGGCAGTGAATTTCGCAGAATTCACTCGGAAGGTAATCAATCACCACAGTCCGAGGCCACAATTAATAAAGTCCAAACACTTACCTCGGGGTCCAGGCCTTTTGCATTTAAATTTCATTACAAAAATCAATTCACCCAACTAATCACAACAAACAATCTTGAGGCACGTATAGCTTATACGCTCTCGACTAGCTAAAGTCTCCTAAATTACTACCCTGGTGGTCTACGCTTCTTATTACTCCAAACTTGACCCGGTTTAGATCGAGCTGTCCTCGCTCGATGCAAACCAAACCGTGATGTCAAGCCTCGAACCCCGTCGAGCTTACGACTCACTTCTCTGGTCGAATAATGCTACATCCCAGGATATCGCCAACCTCATTTATAATTATCAGAGATTTAAAACGATCAGCGGAAACCACAAATACCCGGACAATTAGAACTGGGGTAATTAAGGAGAATAAACATACTCGTTCCTCATTCAAACTTATATAATATTCACAATTTACAAATCGCCATATACATATGCATACTGTACTATAAACCATCGATATCAAAAGGATCGATGACCTGGATATTCTATCACCAAAATTGAGTCTACTCAAAAAGCCCATTATCAACCCTTAAAACCTAGCCCCTACGCCCTTTGCTTGGCATCCACTCTGAGTCTGATTCTTCATCGTCTGAATCTAAGTTCCCCTGAACAGTCTGCTTCTCCGAGGACTCCGGCTCGGCCTCAATCTCAATCGGGTGGTTTATGTCACCCGATTCTGCTCGAACTGCATTCCGCTCCTTGATCGGACTCCTCAAAAGAACTTCGTCCTACGGTACAAAATGGGGTTAATCCACTTCTCATACAGGGGAATGTACACGGTTCTTCTTAGCTTGTCCTCAAGCTTACGAGTTCATCTCGGGTTGACCTCGGCCCTTCCTCTTCGGTCCTTCTTTGGAATTGGCTCGAGATCCCGTCCATTGGATGCGTACCCCACCTACAACTCAGCGGAGTTCTAGCTCGTAGCAGCCTCAAAGACTCGGTGCTCTGGGCGCTTGTTTTAATCGAGGCCCACCGAACTAGTCTCCACTGATTAACTGCGCCATCGAGGGAGGAGATATAGCGAGCGGGTCGGTCCCCCAACTCCATCAAAGGGGACATCAAATCCAGACGGATCAAACTCGTCTATCCAAATCCTGAAAAAGAACCAAGTTGTATGTATGAGCCTCCCAAGGGTAATCCTACATCTACCGGACTCGGTGGTATGCTTAATCCCAAGTCATGAACTCATCTATTGTGGTATTCTATAACATCATGGTCGGTGCGCACCGTACTCCAAAACACTCGGGTGGTGGTGGCGGAAGAGGATTCATTGCCTCGAGCCGGGGTTACGAAATGTTTAGTTGAACCAATCATGAGAATACATTTCAGCAAGCACACAACCCTAAACCCCACCCTAAGCTATCACGTGCCTCTAGACAATCATGACAAACAATCACACTCGGCCATTACATCGCGGGCACACAATCAATACTTACCTAGGCCTTTCTAGCATACAACTTTCTTGCGTTAGTATAATAACACCATTCCACACATGCATGTTCTAATTCGTTTCATGCATTCATTCCGATCTCATCACATCTTTCCACATCACTCACCAATGACCACAGAATAGCACCGCCTCGGGTTGATTGCGACCATCTCACACTTGCCTCGTCGGTGGCCCGTGTAATAGTACCGCCTCAAGCTTCTGCGACTAACTCATAACAACACTTCAAAGGCCAGCGTAATGGTACGCCTCAGGCCATGTATCTTGCCAGCGTGGTGGTATCACCTCAGGCTCAACACCCACCACCTATGGCCGCAACCCCGTAATGGTACCGCCTTTGGTTGGCGTCCTCCGGTAATACGGGCATCATCCAGCGTAGTACCGCCTCGGGGCGGATCAATTCCCGTGCAATGGTACCGCCTCAGGGATTTCCACCATCACACATATCACACCATACACAATTTCTTGCTCATGCACATACTCAATACCCACTTGCCAATCAATTGGCCACTCACACGTGGCCCTTGCATGATTAATTCACACATTCTCATGCTCAATAAACATCCAATATGGCCAATTGACAATTAATTCAATTCGTCCCTGAGTGTGCACATAACTAAGCATATTTTAATCAATCAATTGCACACTAATGCACCCAATTTCAGCACCACAATTCAACCACAGTTCAAGCACAACCAACATACAAATTGACATTTTTCCATATCAAAATCACGGCAAATCAGTTCCGGCTCTTCATGACATTTTCCCACAATTAGTCACGGATCTAAATACTTAATTTACATACCGAACCGCATTTTCCAGCATTCAAACCATCAATTTCCAGCATGTACTCGGCCTCTAAATTTCCACTAAAATCTCCCAAATTCATTCCTTAGGCCCGCTTAATCAATTCCCCTAAAAACCATACTAATCCGTGTCTAATTAAACCCGATTCCACGTCAAATTTGTCCGTCGATACCCGAAGTCCTAAATAAAGTTTAGGGTGCGACTTACTGAACTCTAGACTAACTTGGCTAGAGCAGAAAACGGGCAACGGTCAACGGTGAGTGGTGGTGAGTGGCTCGGCAGGATGGCGGATTGACAGAGACAGCGTCTTGGGCGGCGACGGTGGCTTGGGCTGGTTCCTCACGGCCACGGGAGAGGGAAAGAGAGAGAGAAACCGAGAGGGTGAGGGGGATGGTGGTGGCAATGCGGACGAGAGCGGTGCACGGCGGCGGGTTACGGACGATGGCCGGACGCGGTGGCGTTGCCAAGAGGGAGGGGCGGTCGGCGATGAGGGGAGGGGGAGAGAGAGATGGAGTCGAGAGATGAGAGAGAGAGAGAATGAGGAGAGAGAGAGGTTTTGGTCTTAAGTAGTCAAACCAATAATTGAGGGCCAAAATGATCATCTTGTCCTTGTCTCACAAATCAAATTGATGGTCGAGATTCGATCTTATCCTAAGATCGATAGCCCGAATCGAATCTTTCCCAAAAATATCCAAGGGCAATTTGGAAATTTCATAAAATTCCAAAGGCAAAATTGTCCAACTCAAAAGTTAGGACAAAATGACCAAAATGCCCTTCCCCTTTAATACTTGCCCTTTATAAATCCTCAAGGGTAAAATGGTCACTTTTCCATTTTCTTGCCGAAATTGAATTTTTTTGAAGGATCCGGGAAAATCCAAAGCTATACGTTCCAATCACAACGTCGTCCTAACGTCCCGTTGTGACTTCCCAATTTTCCGATGTCCAATTTGGGCTCTAGTTAATAATAGAATTTTATTTAACGTAACTTGAGTGTTTCTCAAACTAACGAGCGGCTTTGAGGGAAATTCGCATATTTAACCCGTGATTGATAATAAATCAAGTCACGTGTAAAGTTCATTCGATCCGTGTCGACTTGATTTGTCCTTAATCGCAAGGATCGATCATTAGATCGAGGGCACGATTGTTTGGTATAGATTTAGGGCCATTCGTCAATTCATTTTCGTGGTCGGTGGAATTACCCGCGATCCACTACTATGACAGTGACGAACTGACCCCTTGGCTATCCTGGATCAGCCCTCTGTGTGGCTCAAAATAATAACTCGACGATTTTATGGTTAAAAATCAATTCTGATCGAATTTTTCTTTAGTCGCACGCCAATTTAAATCCCTAATTAGCCCTTCCCTAATGGTTAGTATCCCGAAATGATCGGGCTCAAGTAGAACTAACTATGAGTCCGTTCATAAAACCAAGCATTTCATAAATCCGAAATGGGCAAATTTCAGGATGTGACATCGTAGTATGATCTCTTGAGCTTGTACCAGCTCTTTGTGTTGCAAGCGATTTGTATTGTCCATCGGGTTGATATGATCATCGAGCCTATGTGTGTATCATCCTCATTTTGCATGTATAGGACTCATTAGGAGTTGTGTTTTTATTGTTATAAGTTTGAGTCGTCTCAAACCTCATCTCCGCATACGGTTGTTCATGATGTAGGTGTTAAATCTATTCTCGACCACATATGTCCTCGATGTTATACTCATGACTGAAGAATGCATCTACAAATTATGGTGCAATCGATTGTTAATTGGATCTTAATTTGACTGGTTACTTAATGTCTCCATTGACTGAAAATCATCTGCCAACACTTTGAATTGACAATGTCTTCTCTTTTGGTAGGTCGCCTCCATGTTTTTCGAGGGAAGTAGTCTCTAGACTTGCTGGTTCATTCACACTACAAAAAAAACGGATTTTTGCCACGAAAATTTTCCAACGAATGGCAAATTTCGATTTGGAAATTTTCAGCGAAAAAATTTTACCGTTAGAAAATTCGTTGGAAATTTCAACGAAAATTTTCGTTGGAAATTTCCAACTAAATTTTCCAACGATTTAAAAAACATTAATTTTATTCAGCATTTTTATATTCGTTGGAAAATTCATTGGAAATTTCAACGAAAAATTTTCGTTGGAAATTTCCAACAATTTTCAATGATTTAAAAAAAAAACATTAATTTTATTCGACATTTTTTTATATTCGTTTGGAAGGTTGGAAATTTCCAACGAAATTTCAACAATTTCAATTTTCGACAATTTTTTCGTAGTGTACAATTTTCGTTTTGGAAAATTCGATTTGGAAATTTCAGCGAAAACATTTTCGTTGGAAATTTCAAGGAATTTTCCAACGATTTAAAAACATTAATTTTATTAGAGCATTTTTATATTCGTTGGAAAATTCATTGAAATTTCAACGAAATTTTCAAGGAATTTCAATTTTCGGCAAATTTGTCATAGTTTACAATTTTTAGTTGGAAAATTCGTTTGGAAATTTCGACGAAAAATTTTAGTTGAAAATTTCCAACAATTTTCCAATTTAATGCAAAAAACCGGTACTATTCGGCATTTTTTATATTGGTAGGAAAATTCGTTGGAAAATTCCAACGAATTATCCAACAAATTTTAATTTCGACGCAATTATTTCGGTGTGTACAATTTTGTTTGGAAAATTCCGTAGGAAATTTTCACGAAAATTTTTTCGTTCAAATTCCATCAATTTTTTATTTTTTTTCCGGCAATTATTTTAGTGTGTACAATTTTCCAACGTAATTTTTTCGTGAAAAAACCTTACTACATTTTTAGCTCGTTCAATTTTCAAAATTCATTCTCTCTCTCTCTCTCTCTCTCTCTAGGGTGACGCGAACCCCTACATCAAGCGATTCGTCGCGCTGTCCCGAGACTTCATCGTCGTCTCCCTCTTCTTCGTCTTCCTCGCCTCCACACGCAGCTTGTTTGCAAAGGCGCCGTGGCGCGAGGTCGAGTCAGAACCAGCGTGATCTCGAACGGGAGGAGTTCGCATCCCCGCCATCCATCTCCTCTGTCTCCCCCCTCCACCTCCTCCCCTGCCCCCCTTCTCCTTCTCCCTCTGTCTCCCCCCTCCGCCTCTTCCCCTTTGCTCCCCCCTCCTCCTCCTGCTCCGGCTCGCGCCATGGACACCGAACTCACTTGCCCCCCCCTCCTCCTCCCATGGCGTCAACTCCCTCCCCAAAGGCGCCGCGCTTATCCAGGAGGGCCCTCGCGCCCTAGCCGCCCCGGCGGCCCGGGGCCACCATGGGCCCGCGCCACCAAGCCTCGTCCTGGCGAGGGCCGAGCTTGCCCGGATCTAGGCGAGCTCGGGAGCTCGCCCGGCGGCGAAAAGCTCGCCGGACCGGCGAGCTCGAAGCTCGACCATCGCCCGGCGACCTGGCCCTCGCCCGGACGGTGGCCCTCGGCCGGCCCGAGGAGATTTTTCGAAATAAAATTTCCGAAAAAAAAAAAATTCAAAAAAAAATTCCGAAAAAAATTCGAAAAAAAAAATTTCGTTGGAAAAAAATTTCCACGATTTTTCGAACAAAAAAAATTTTGTAATTTTTCCAACGAAAAATTTTTCGTTGGAAAAAAAATTTCCACGATTTTTCGACCAAAATTTTTTTTTTGTAATTTTTCCAACGAAAAATTTTTTGTTGGAAAAAAATTTCAATGATTTTTGACCAAAAATTTTTTTTTTGTAATTTTTCCAACGAATTTAGCCACGAGTTTTCCTTAATTTTCAAGCGAAATAAAATTCGTCGCAAATTTCCAACGAAAATTGAAATTTTTCGTTGGAAAAATTTCAACGACCTATTACCAAGCGAATTTTTTTCGTTGGAAAATTCGATTGAAAATTCGTTTTCAACAAATTTTTCCAAATTTTCGATTTGAAAATTTCGGCCGGAAAAAGCAGTTTTTTGTAGTGTCAGTGAACGCTGCTGTTTGATATATGGATCGGGGATCCCCATCCAGGAAGATGCTTATGAGCAGAGGGCTTAAAAGCGTGGTTCCTGGTCTCGGCTTTTTATACAGCATTGGAGGGACGTCATTGCATTATAAAGTCTGGTGCAATTAATAAACTGACCTTCATAGAGTTGGTTGTTTGCCTCTCATGGTCTGTTTATAAGTATAACTGTGATTCTTTTCGTTAGATTCTTTTGGACAGTAGTTAA